>JAJJWW010009733.1:0-24627 GCA_023531295.1 Papaver armeniacum | reverse complement strand
ATCTTGTGTAAAATAAAAATAAGAAAAAAGTATTTGAAAATGGACATGATGAAACCTTACATGCTTGCCTATTTTTAAATTTTTGTCCATTTAAACAAGATCTTTTTAATTTTTATTATTTAAACAAAGATCAAAATCAAGTATCTTTTTCACCTGCGAATTGTTGATTTTGGTCTTTTTGACCAATTTTGTGTTACTAAGGCTACTACGTCTACTCTTCTCAAGAAATGATCTCAAAATTCCGCAAAGCAGATTATATTTATTTTTTTCCCGGTAATCAGGATGTCCATTTCTCTTATTAGCTAGAGCATTACTGGACTAGTAATTCTAAGTATTTTGCTATATGCATCTTTTTTGATAGAAATTTATGTTTTTCTTAAAAATAAAAACAAAGATCATCGTGCCATACAGGAGGACGTGCAAACAGTAAACTCCCATCTGCCAAATATTTGTGAAGATCTAGTCGATTAAGACGTGAGTACAAAATAGACGTGCTGTGCATGATTTTTCAAACAGCACCTGAGCAGCTGTCATTATTCCAGCTGAAGCAAGGGCCAAAGATGATATATATAATAGAACACTTAGTTGGATCTGATTATCACATCAAAATCTCTTTAAGCATATATATTTTCTTTTAAAGTTAAAGGGGGAGAAATTTCAAAATGACGAGAAACTACGCTAGCATTTTCTTCACGGTCTTTTTCTTTATCATGATCGTCATGGTATTATCGGGGGATGCGCAACAAATATTGCCTGATAAACGTAAGTATACAATCAACTACTATTACTCTTTTACTCCTAATTAATTAAATAAGAATATTCCACCATATGTGGGAATGAGAGAATATAACAATTCTACACTTAGCATAATCTTGGGTGGAATTTCCAACGTAATTTAGGCATCCTTTTTTTTTCTTTTTTTTTTTAAGTGGTCTCTCCCACTCGGTAAAGTGGTCGACCAAGTGTTAGTGTTTACTATTTATTTTAGATATAGAGTACCCTTAGATATAGTCAAATTATAAGCCAATTATTACTAATAATATTACTCGTATATTTGCAGGTGCAATTGCCCGTTCAGCAAGAGCTCGCGTAGGGGTGCACATACCCTATCCATACCCGCCAATCCTACCCTACCCGCCAGTGTTTTAACCGTATCCTATCCTACCCACTATTTGGCGGGTAGGGTGACGGTTAGAGATTTCTTATCCACCTCGTCAAACGGGTAGGGTGACGGTGAAGCTCGAAATTAACCTATCCTACCCGCCTACCCGCTAATATACTAAAATGGAAAATTTAGTACATTTCATTATCATTCTTACTGTTCATTCTCTACACTCGGCACATCTCACGATTTCGAGCATGACAGCATTCATAAGCACCCACACAACTACATTAGATTGCATTTGAATCGTAAAATTATTGCCACGCGTTCTTATAATATAAATCCTCACTTTGATGATTCTCTTTCAGATCAAAATTACAACATTACCATTGAAAATACTGAAGAAATTCATGAGAAACCCACATTGGAAAATCAGAACGAGGAAAAGATTGAGTTTTGTGAATCTTCATCAAGTAGTAGTGAAAGTAGAAGAAGTAGCAGTACAGTAATCAAAGAAGAAGTGGTAATTGATCAAGACAAGGAAGGAGGAGTACCACTGACATTAATAAGATGTAAATCTGAACCAACATTTCCAAGATTAATGAAAGTTGATGATGAAACTGAGAATCAGAAGAAGAGAAATTCAGAATCAAAATGAAAAAAAAAAGTCCATCTCATACTTTACTGGTATAAGTCTATATAGCTTATGATCGATTTAATCTTTTTGATTTCACTTTCCAAAGTTCTGTTTTTCTCTTACATGATCTTTAGTTTGTTTAATGGAGATATGGGGATGGATGTACAGTGAGAGAACATTAAAAAAAAAAAAAACGGTTATACCCGCCACCCTATCCTACCCGACCCGCCAATTAATGGGTCGGGTAGGATCTTACCCGCTTAATGACGGGTAGGGTGGCGGGTAAAAAAATTCTTACCCGCCAGTAAACGGGTAGGGTGGCGAAATAGGCCATATCCTACCCACCCTACCCGTTGTGCAGCCCTAAGCTCGCGCATACAAGTCGGAAGTAATGCTAAGGAAAGAAGATATTCCTGCTACAGTTATTGAAAGAAAAAAGTACAAGACCATCCCTATTGCTGCTTTTACCAGTGGTACTAAAGGCGGCCCGCAAGTAAAAAGTAATAGAAAGAAGCCTTTTTCGAGGCGTAACTTAATTCTCTGAGACATACAAAATGATGAGGAAGGATCCCCTCACACTTTTATTATCACATTATCTCACATGTTGGGCGTCATTTTTGCGAATAAAAATTAAACCGTAACGGATTTGAAGCTAATATTTTGGGGATATGTTCCTCTTCTCAAGGTCTACATGCCTACCAAAAATGAACACATTCCGAAATAGTGTGATGATAAAAGTGTGAGGGGATCCCTCCTCCAAAATGATTTGTCTAACTAGGATATATTTGTAGAGGATATCCTAAGATAAGTAAATTATTGAGTTATCTTTGGTTAATTTATTATTTATTACTTTATAGTTCGAGCCTTGAGCCGATAAGGTGTTTGGTTTGGTTTTGTTTGTTAATTTGTTTTTGTTGTGGTTTTTGTATGTTGATTTTTACAATGTATACCCCTTGTAATAAATTATGAACCATCCTTTGGGGACCATTCTTTCATGGAGGGAATCATGATTTTATTTTTGGTAAGACATTAAGAAGTAAACCGAAGCCGTGCCTTATCAAAATATTTATGTTAATCCAAAATTATCCTTCTTAATTGAGTTTGTGTTATTATTAGTTAAATGATTATGCTGAGCTAAATTGATGATTAGTGTAAGATTAAACGAATAATTTATTTAATATTTGAAATTAAGTTATTGAGAGAGAAGGAGGAGAAAATAAGAGTTCCGGAAAAACTCAAAAAAAAAAAAAAAATTCTTTTTGAATCCGAACCTTCAAACTACCCGGGCATACTTCAAATTTAGTTTTGTTGCTTGAATTGGCAAAATTTTCTGAAAATTAGAAATTTTATAGCTTGATTCGGGCTAAGTCAAACATGTTCGGCTACAAGATCTGAAGAACAGGTAGCCGAACTTATCTGCAAATGTAGTTCGACTAATATTTATGAAGGCACGAGTAGCTGAACTTAGTTTTAATGGAGTTTTTGCTTTTAGATAAAAGTTCGATTAGGAGAAAAAACTGCGACGTAACCGAACTCAATATATAGGTTTTCAAAGGAAAATTCGGTTAGGAAAAAAAATTGCGACGTAACCGAACTTTTATCTGAAAGTTTGTCTAGGAAATCAGAAAGTGCGATTAGGAAATTAAAAAGTTCGTCTAGGATATTAAAAGTTCGGCTAGGAATATTTGTGCGAAATTGTTGAACTGTTCTTCGTGTTTTCCATTTCCAGAAAATTCGACTAGTTCGACAAAGTTTTTTCACAAAATTGCTAGTCGAACTTCTCTCTGCAACTTCAATTTTCATGATTACTACACTCAGTTTATCAATCACAAATGTATAAAGAAGACATGGGTTAGTCGGAAAGTACCTCTAATATATAAATTTTTAAAATCCGGATTTAAAACGATTATGAAAATGAAAGAGAAAACAAGAGGATAAGAGAAGAGTTTAAAATGAAATTTGGTTAGTAGAAAAAAATTTGTTTTTGTATTTATGAATTAAAGTTTTGGTTAAGTTAGTAGGTTGATGAAGGAGGTTATTAGGTTGGTCATAATTTAAACAAAGATAAAGTATAAGTTAGTCATTTCCTAACTTTAAGACACCCCTTATAAGTGTAAGAAAGGTGGTATAATTACATCAAGGTCCTCCCTGAAAAATCATGGTTCCAAAAAATCGTGCTGAATTATAATGGGTTAGAGTACCTGCTTATGTACTCCTAATAATCATGTATTTTTTTTTCCAGATCGATCAAAGTAAATGATGTTGATAGAAAATTTTCCATTTTTTTCCCTCTTCATATTAATGCTTTCTTTATATAAAGGAGGACGTTGAGGTTGACGTGGCAGATCCATATTGAATTTATGTTTCCTCTCATATTAGAAAGCCACGTCCGAGTTCGATTATATATAATGGAATAGACACGTCTTTGAGTGAACACCATTCTTGGATATAATAGACTTAACTTTTGATATATATGGGACATCATAGTTCACGGACACAAACACACATATCCCATAACAACTTTTGCAATATATAAAACCAATAAAAATTAATGCTGCAAAATCATCTTCCAAATAAACTTTAGATTTAAATAAATAAATCTAAAAACATTGCAAGATGAAAATCGTTGGCAATAGCTATGTGTGCTTACAATAATTGCTATTCCAAACCCTAGTTATCCTTCTTAAAACACAAGAATAAATTCTCATAAGAAGTTTCCTAGACAATAAGACCTTTGAAAAATTCTTTATCGTCCCCGAACTCATTGTCGTCAATAACCATTGGAACATAAGGTTCATGAAAGGAGTCAATTCCAACAAACCTTCTTAATTAATGCCGAACCAGGGCCTTCTGAAATCCAAGAGTCCTAAAAACAATAACCTTTATTTGTTGTATCTTATTTCTTGTTTCCTTCAACTTTTCAAGATTATCAGAAAATTTCTGAAGATTTGAAGGGACAACCCTTGGTTTCCTCACATTCCTCCTTTTTTATTTTTTCAAGGAAGAGGGTACCGGAGATTTATCTTTTTCCTTCATGATTGATGGCTTAACAATCATATTCACCTCTTTTCCATCAGAAGTCATAATGCTTGGAGTCACAATACAAATATGGGTTTGTAAGAGCAGAATCTCGCAACAACTATGTGCCAGCGAAATTGTGACTAATAAGAATTCGCGAAGAATTCGCGAAGACTTCGCAGAGTACTTAAAAAATGACATAACAGACGACACCAGCAGAAATACGAGAAAGGTATGAAGAGTTCACGAGAAGGTAGCAAGAGCCCGCGAAATTATCAAAGAGCTTGCGAGAATATGAGATGTATGTGAGCTGTCATCCACTATGTAAACACTATATAAAGAGGAGAGCAGGAGAGAAAAAGGAGAAGGACACATTTAGTAAGAGAGAGATATTATTTTAGAGAGAGATATTTTTAAAGAGAGACTTTATTTTCTTTATCATCTTCTTCCCCTAAAACTATATCTAGAGCTCTACAAAATATCCTTTAATGGAGATTCTAAATGTAATACTTATGTAATTTCAACAATCATAGTGAAGAACCATGGATGTAGATCACATTGATCGAACCATGTAAAAAATCTTTGTGTCAATTTATATATCTAGTACTTATATTTGAAATTTAGGTGATTAATAAGATTTAGATCTAGAAATTATTATAAGGGTTGTGTTGTGGGATTTCCTGCAACTACAGGGTTTGTGAAAGAAATTCACAAAGCAAGCTCTACAAGTAAACTTGTGATAAAAATAGTTTTTCAAGGAAGGAAAAAGGAATGTTGGGTTACTGAACCTATATACAAAGTAGGACTCATGAACAACCAATTCATAACCCTAAAGAAGGTAGAATTGTCGATTTCAACCCTTTTTTAAATTTATGATATAAAAATATCAAAAGAATTCCAACAAAAAAAAAATAAATCCTAAAGCCTGAACTGTGCAAACTCTTGTCTCTTTGAAGTCAGGCAGATGAGACAAGATGCTCTTTCAACACAATGAGGCTAATCTGTCCACCATACACTTCTTGTACAGAATTCTGTATACCCTTTTTTACAGAATGTTTAGACCTTGTTCTTTTCCGGAGAGGTCTAATTAGTTCATTAGAAATTAACTTTTTCGGTGAGGAATTGAGTTTTTTACTTACCTCGGGTGAATTAGGATTCTGAACAAGTTTGAGGTTGTTTGCTAATCGATTTTCTCTCCGTTGAAGTTTATTGACATATCTTATTTTATGTTTGTACTTGTAACACTTAGAGAGTTCATGACCCGTAAAAGTACAATAAGAACATGTTAATGTGGAGGACGGTTAAAACACCATAGCGAAGCAAGTTGCTAGACAAAAAGTGGTACCTGAAATATTAGAAACGAAATTTCCAGTAGACAGAGAAAAATCCATTTTATCCTCCAAAATAGTTGAAGAAGTTTCCCCAGGAAAAATATCAAGATTGATGTGAGTATTTCTACAATTATAAAAATTAATATTTTCAGCAAGGAGCGCAACACTTGATTTTTCATATTCATTTGAATCATAGTGATCAGACATTTCATCAAGAGTTGCAGCAAGACCTTTGTTCCCAGTGTATTTTCTACGATTTGGACACTCATTAACAAAATGACCAAAACCTTTACACTTGAAGCACTGCGGCATATCCTCATCATCAGTATTGATTGTATCCCTATTTTTAGGAGGAACACGGTCATGAGGTTTAACTGATGATCAAGGCTTATCTCTGAAAACCGTTTAATTCTCTTCAAAAGAAGATCTCTAAATTGTGTTGTGATCAGAGAGAATGAGTTATCAAGATCTTCATCAGACGAATCAGTCTCAATAGGATTATCCACAGAGTTGCAAACACATTTACTTTTGTCAAACAATTTTGTGTTCTTTTGTGCTTCAAAAGAAATATCCTTTTCAGATTTGGATGTATGCTCATGATCAAAGATCTTTTATATCCCAACCAGAGTATTTATGGATAAAGTATTGAGGTTATTTCCTTCAACGATGGCATGTTTCTTAGAATCGTATTTGGCTGGCAATGATCTCAGAATTTTCATCACAATGTCCTTTTCAGGAATAGTTTTACCTTTTCATGAATTTATAGATTTTGAGGTTATTTCCTTCAACGATGGCAAAAGATTTGGATGGCATTTAGATCACAATGTCCTTTTCGAATAGTTTTACTCAAAAGATGCAAATGAATTAAACTTCAAATGAATCTTCATCATCCATATGAAGGTTTTCCTAATCAGAACATAGGTTTTGAAGCCTAGCTTCTTTCTCAGAGAAATTTCCTTCGAATATAGTTTCCAAAATATCCCAGGCTTCTTTAGACTTAGTGCACGTAGTCACATGGTGCTGAAGATCTGGGGTAATGACATGTATGATAACATTTAACCCGTCAGAATTTTGCTTCGCAGCAAGAATCTCGTCAGGTTCATATCTACCAATATCCTTTGGAACAATTACATCGCCTACTGTAACAACCGGAGGATCATAGCCATTAAAAACACGAATCCATGTTTGAAAATCACGAGCTTGAAGAAAAGCACGCATAGCAATTTTCCACCATGAGTAATTCGATCAATCGAAGACTAGTGGTACGTTTATAGAGATAACACTTTTGTCCATAGAGTCAGATCGCTACAAACACAGACTTATGAGGTCTTAAAGTGTTTGCCTGCTCTGATTCCAATCGAAAAAGCAGGGGTCTAACAACCTCACCCAATATTTCGTTTAGGCAATATGTATGAACAAATTCCAATATAATTCCAAGAGAAGCAACTAGACAATCAGACTCAATCAATGGAAATATATCCAAGAGTTGTATCTCTGTTTCACAATGTAATCAGCAAATCAAACAGATAAAAATCCGCGAGCCTGGTTATTATGTGAAACAACTTGAATGGTACCAAAGACCAATTTTCAAGTGTCAATCAATTTATATCAACAACCAAAGGTTGGATTATCTAATTGACTGATCTAAGCACAACTTGTGATATTTCTGAAAAAGCGGGGGTCTAACAACCACACCCAATACTTCGTTTCGGCAATCTGTATGAACTAACTCCAATATACTTTCAAGAGAGTCAACTAGACAGTCAAAATCAATCTTTAGAAAAGCATATCAAAGAGTTATATCTATATTTCTCAATTCAATCTGCAATTAAACAAATAGCAATTTGCAAACCCGATTGAATAAGAGAAATAACTTGGACGGTATCGAAAACCAATATTCAAGTGTCAATCAATTCAATCAACAACCCAAAGGTCGGGTTCAAGAACTGATTCAACTTACTCACAACCTGTGATATTTCAATTATATAGAAAATATAATGCGGAAAAGAAACAACATAAACACCATAATTTTGTTAACGAGGAAACCACAAATGCTGAAAAACCTCGGGACCTAGTCAAGCTTTGAACACCATACTGTATTAAGCCGCTACAGACACTAGCCTACTACAAGTTAACTTCAGAATGGAATGTAGTTAAGCCCTAAACAATCTCACACTGATCAAGGTACATTTGCACTCCTTACATCTCTGAATCCCAGTAGGACTCTACGCACTTGATTCCCTTGGCTGATCTCACCCACAACTAAGAGTTTATACGACCCAAATTCAAAGACTTGATAAACAAATATGTCTCACAGAGAAAAGTCTATTGAAATAGATAAATCTGTCTTCCATAGAAATACCTATGAGTTATGTTCCATATTTTGATAAATCAAGGTGCACGGGAACCAATTGATATACCGTACTTATATTTCCAAAGAACAACCTGGTAATATCAATCACCTCACAATAATCTTAATCGTATGGAAGGGAAACAAGATATTGTGGAATCACAAACTATGAGACGAAGATGTTTGTGACTTCTTTTTATCTTACCTATTGGAGATAAATCTCGAACAAAATCTTAGAGAAGATAGTACTCAATCACGATAGTATAAAGTAAGATCATAACACGCAACTACAGAGAAAATAGTTTGGTCTGGCTTCACAATCCCAATGAAGTCTTCAAGTCGTTAACCTATGAGGGTTTTAAGAAAAACCTAGGTTAAAGGAGAATCGACTCTAGTCGCAACTAATTCGTATCCATAGAATATGATAGACCATAATCTAGGGTATCATTAACGTATCTTATGATTCGTTTTATAGTTTTTAAATGTGATTCTTTAGGATTCCCTTGAAACCTGGCGCAACATCTCACACTGAAGGCAATGTATGGTCTTGTTGCAGTCAAGTATAACAAACTTCCTATCGTAGATCGGTATAATTTTTTATCAACATATTTTTCTCCTGGACTGGACTGAGGTTTTCTAGTAGTTGGCATTGGTGTTGCCATAGGTGTAGCACTTTTTAGCTCAAATTTTTCAACCAAATTCCTGGCATACTTTTCTTGGGAAAGAAAAATATTGTCCTTTTGTTGTTTAATTTGCAAACCAAGAAAATATGATAGTTCTCCAACATTACTCATTTCGAATTCCCCACTCATAAGATTTAGGAATTCATCTGTGAGAATTTTTGAGGTGGATCCATAAATGATATCATCTACATAAATTTATGCTAAAAGAACATGCTTTCCATTCCATTTGGTGAAAAAGTGTCTTATCATCACCACTTCTAGAAAATCCCTTTCGAAGTAAAAAGGACGTTAACTTATCATACCAAGCTCTTGGAGCTTGTTTTAGGCCATATAAAGCCTTTTTGAGTTTAAGGACATGATATGGAAATAATGGATCTTCAAATCCTTTGGGTTGAGCAACACAAACTTCTTCCTTTAAATCCCCATTGAGAAATGCAGATTTAATATCCATTTGAAAAAGTTTTATCTTAAGATTACATGCATAAGAAAGTAAAAGTCTACTTGATTCTAAATGGGCAACATGAGCAAAAGTTTTATCAAAGTCAATACCTTTAATTTGCGAATATCCTTGTGCAACCAGTCTTGCTTTGTTTCGGACAATAGTTCCGAATTCGTCTGATTTGTTTTTGAAAATCCACTTTGCTCCAATAATATTTACACCTTTTGGTTTATGAACTCGCTCCCAAACTCCTTGTCTTTCGAAATGATTAATTTCCTCATGCATTGAGCTTACCCAGGCAGGATCACTAAGGGCTTCTTCAACATTTTTTGTTTCTATTGAAGAGAGAAAGCATGTATAATGACAAACATTGTAGAGTTCCCTTCAAGTCATAACTCTGGCATTAGCATCTCCTATGATATCTTATGTGGAATGTCTTTGATGAACCCACTTAACAGGTTTGTGGACAGTATTCTCAGTATCATTGGGTTGCTCAATAATACTATCATTATCATCTTTATCATCTATGTCACTAATGAGAGGAATAATTGCTGGTTATTCTTCAATCTGTTTTTCTTTATTAACAACTTCTAAAGAAGGAAACTTTGCACAAATATGATTGTCTTGATGAAAATCACTAATGTCATCAATAACTACATTAATTGATTCCATCATGACTTTGGTTCTGAGATAATATACTCGGAAGGCACGACTATCAGAAGCATAGCCAAGAAAGATTCCTTCATCACTTTTGGAATCAAATTTTCCTCTATGTTCTCTGTCCTTAAGTATATAACATTTGCTTCCGAAAACCCTTAAATAACCCAGATTGGGTTTTCTTCCATACCATAATTCATAAGGGGTATTTAGAGTTTTTGACCTTAGATAAACTCTATTTATAAGATAGCAGGCTGTGAGCACAGCTTCACCCCAAAAGGTTAATGGTAATTTTGATTGTGAAGCATTACTCTTGCCATTTCTTGAAAATTTCTATTCTTTCTTTCAGCCACACCATTTGCCTGAGGTGTAATGGGAGCAGAAAACTGATGAATAATTCCAAGTTGATTACAGTATTTATATACTTTTGTATCCTTGAATTTTGTACCATGATCACTTCTTACTTTCTTAAGTTTGCGACCTTGTTCATTTTGGATTCTATTCACAATAATCTTGAATTCCTCAAGCGTGTCATTTTTGTGCTTTCGGAAAGAAACACATGTGAACTGTGTGTAATCATCTACCATTACTAAAGCATATTACTTTCCTCCAACAGTTGCTTGTTGGATTGTACCAAAAAGATCCATATGAATAAGATCGAGAGGAGCACGAGTGCACCACATACACCTTCTACTTTAGTATTTATTTTGGGAGCGCCTCTGACAAGTTCACGATTAATGAGCTTACCTAGAATTTGGTAGTTGAGATGACCAACCTTCCATGCCACAAATGAGTTGACTCTACCTTGGTCAGGTTACATTATAAATTAGACTGTATATCAAGAAGATAACAGTTATTCAAACTTCTACGTCCTCGAAAAATTATTTTTCCAGACTTATCTTCAATATCACAACCTCCCATATTGAAAATAACTTTATGACCCTTATCACAAATTTGACTAAGTAAAAGAAGATTGGCTTTCATTCCTTTGACATAACTACATCATGAATTTTGGGAATACCTGGAAGTTTTATAGTCCCCTTTTTGCTAATAAGACAACTACTTCCATCTCCGAAAGTTACAGATCCTCCCTTGTAGTCTTCAATCTTTGTGAACCAAGAAAGATCAACTATCATGTGTCTGCTACAAGCACTTAGAAACCATTGGAATGGAGAAGTAATTTTAAGTGCAAATGCTCCCAGACATTGTTCAACAGATTTTCCAGATTGTTTAACTTGGTTCCTTGATTCTGAGTTAGGATGACTTGTTAAGTTATTATATAATCCCTTAACACGTTTCGTCAGATTTTTTGTACAACAAATCTTTTGAATTAAACCATTCCATCATTTTTGAGGAAAACCTCTGGATTGTTTCTCCTTGTTCGGTTTCAAATGTCTGGATGTTAGTTTTGAACATTTTTGAGACTTCCTTTTATAAAAATTTTCTGTATCCTTGACCAATCCTCTATCAATCATGATATTACTGATATCTTCAGTATATGGCCGGTTTTGTTCAACATTTTCTTCAAACATCTTGACAAGTACCAAGAAAGAACACACAAAGAACTGATCGTGTTCTTGTGCAGGTTTAACTATACCTGCCAAAATCCTTGATGCTCTATCCATACTAGATCAAATAACTCAAATGAAACTAGTTCTAGAGTTGTTCAATTGTTTATATTCTCATAGAAATATATAAGATACAATTGAAGCAAAATCGATGGAGAACATACTACACAAAGATATGAACACCATACCTGCCAAAATCCTTGATGCTCTCTCCATACTAGTTCAAATGACTCAAATGAAACTATTTCTAAAGTTGTTCAATTGTTTATATTCTCATAGAAATATACAAGATACAATTGAAGCAAAATCGATTTTAATTTACTCGAATCAAGTCATGAACATTAGAGCCACGGTTTGCAAAAGATTGCATTCCTTCTTATATAAATGTATTAGTTCATGAACAAATCGATCTTAGAACATCATCCACTTAGGTATGCATACATGTACACTTACCTAAGTAGCCGGACCAATTTTGGGTTTCGCCAGTATGCGAACTTGTACGCATACCATCCGGACTCAGCAGAAAATTCCGGACCCGAACCTTACGCCAATACGCATACCAGGTTCCCGAACTTCACAAACCAAACAATACGCATACGGGTATGCATACCATGATTCCCGGACATGGATTACATATATGCAAGTACGCACACTATGCTTAAATCCAATTGTTCTAAACTCTCATTTCAACCATTGAAACATTCTTGGAAGACGCGAATAGTCATCTCACACAAACTATTAGATTCATAGCAATTTTCAAGTGATTGAATGATCAATACGAAACATTCCGAGTCTACATCAATTGAATGTCTCATAAAAATCATGTAAGATGTTACCAGCGATTTTCATATGATCATCTTTTGACTTTCGTCAAGAATATAAGATGAACTTGGTTAAAGTGAAAGTATACCAACACATATTTCGAGAAATATGTAAGTGAGTTAAACTCAACTCAAAATATCAAATGTGTATAAATAAAGTCTATATAGATATATAACTTTTGTCTCAAATAGGAGATAAAGTAGATTGACTTTTGAGTGATAGATGAGTTCAAGTCTCCACATACCTTTTGTTGATGAAGTTTCACAAGCTCCCCTTAGTAGTTCTTCATCTTGAATCGATGAATGCCGTGAAGTCTAATGCTCAACTACACTTTTTTTCCTAATCCGAGACTTATCTATAAGTAGACTAGAAATCAAGACTTATAGTTTTGGCAACTAAACTTGACAACAAGCTTGAGATATCAACGCTTACGAGTTCGACCGAGCAGTGCTCTAACACATTGAGGATGTAACATTTGGTCGACTACATTATGTTATATACAATAATGCATTTATTGTACTTAGATAAGGGAAATTCATCTACCGACACATCTTCGTCATCTTCCTTGAGACGAATTGGTCATTTACTTACATTTGAACCTCGACTAACCATGGGAGTGATAGCAAGATGCATGTCCTTGTTAAATTACCTGACAATGGACATATGCAAAATGGTAAAATAATATACCACAAGCTTGGTTTTCTAGTTCAGAATATAGATAAAATCGATATTTCCCAAGATTTTCATCTCAAATTCGGATTTAAGTAGCTTGTAAGATCTCTTATTCCATTAAGAGTACTTATCATGTCCATCCCATCGACATAGATAGCTACAATTCTGAATTAGAAACTTAGTTAATACGCATGGCACAAAACCTTACTTGTTTATCCCTTCCCAATCAAATTATCACTTAGACGGGTATACCACGTCCGCTTGATTGTTTCAATGAGTGAGTGTTCCATTGTAACTGCAAAAACACTTTGTGGTTTAGAGTCATTTAACTTGGGAAGCAAAAGGCCATCATGCACTTTCGAAAATATCTTTGAGTCTCAAACTCCAGAGATATAACCACATCTACTGTGTTTCAAGTTATTTTAAAATTACAAGCTAACTAAGTAGCGGAACGCTGTAACGTTCATTACAAGAGGAAAATTCCAGGGCTTTGTGAGAAACCTCTCGCCACAAGCCGAGTCTTGATATCTCGAGACTTCATTCTTCCCACTGTGCTTTATGACAAATAATCATGTATGTCCCACATGCTTTATACTTGGTTGGTTAGCACTACCACCCAAATACCTGTATATTATTTTGATAGTAATTAAAATAAATCATGGTTCGATCTCATTGTGCTCTACTTCCGGAGAACCAATTTATGAATTATATCATCATTGTGCATGCATGATCCTTCCATTGACTCATGTGCATTCTCATAACCCATTAGGATTTCATTGTTCTCTAGAATCATTTAAAACTTCGGAGCGTCCTCCAGTTTGATTCATGGACATATTTAGAGACAATATTATAAGATGATTTCAAATGATATGAATAATTAGGTTGTGCCTTATTCACATACTTACTTTCTAGGTGAGCATTGACCGAACCTGGTGGTCTCTCCATCTTCCTTTATGGAGCCAAAGCCTCAAATACACATCCATCAAGTGTAGTTGCGACACCTTAGTCTATGGCGCACCCCATACTGAGGATTTTTAACCTTGTAGGTACATTTTCAGCTGGTATGTATTATCTTGTCACATTACCGATATTAGTGCACTTTCTGAAAATCGATAATTCTTTGTCACTTCACATCTACATTTGTGTAGTACAAGAATCAATATGAGACATAATGAGAACACACCATGAAAATTCTTGTCGTTCCCTTGGAAAATACGTTTTCTTATCTCCCCCTAATGATGGAAAGACTGTCTCATTAAAATAACAACCCGCAAATCTAGCGGTAAGAGATCTCCTGCCAAATGTTTTAAAACGCTGATAATTGTTGGGAGTAAATATCCAACATAACTACTTAATCGTTTTCGTGACCCATCATAGTACGATGTGGACTCGTAATGACACATATATAGTGCAACCAAGAATGCGGTAAGAAATCTCCATGTGGATTTAAATAAACCTACAGATTTATGAGAAACATTACTACTAAAGTTACTCGGTAACATTATTTACTTGCTTGAGAAATATGGATTAGTACCTTTAATCTTACCTCATCGGTTCAATTTTAAATCTTGAAATCTTTCACTGGTCATTGATTCTCCAATGGTAAACTTCCAACCAATTTTGAAGTTCCAAGACCGTTTCTTTTTTCTTCCGAATTCTTTGCATACTTGTGTCTCATATCCATCTAGATTGGTGTAATGTTCATGGATGTTTTTGTTTTGTAAGCGTTGTTGACAATGATTAGCTTATAATTGCAATAGGTGGAACAATGATGCTTTCGACAACACAAACATGTAATGAGATTTTTACAATGCCTTATTATGGTATCCAATCAAATACAAATGATGTTTTTCAACACTATATTCGTGTTCATTTTCCTTCGAAAATGAAGAAAAAACCATATATACTACAAAGTGTTACATGTTTCTACAAGCTTTACCTTGAACTTATCACCATTGATCTTTTTAAGAGTTCTTGTCTATCTATGTAATGATATGTTTGGGAAACTGCAGACTCATAGATTATAAACTGACTAAAATCAAGGACTAACAATCATGGTTGAAAATCATTTACCTGGATGTACTCTTTTATAACCATGGTGAAGATTTTGATTATAAAAGAGCACATCCTCGTAAATGCTTAAAAACCTTGATTGTTAGTCCTTGATTTTAGTCGGTGTATAATATATTTATCTGAAGTTTCCCGAACCCGATATTTTCAATTCCAACCCAAATTTAAGTTGTGATCCAGAATTTTCTATTTGACTTGCACAAAATCTATTGGCATGACATTATGTACCAAACTATTTGTAAGCAATGTTCATATGGTTTTCTCTCCTTCTTTTGTTAAAAAGGATCGAGTTAATCCTCGTTGTGAAGAAGATAGTTACTAGTCAGAACAAGGACCCCGCAACTAAACCTGGACCCTGGTCATCAAATAACAATCCCCAATATATTTCCTTAGCTGGATTATGTAGGTTCTACGACTTCCCTCCTCCCCCACTGAAGCAGAGAAAGAACCACTCCCTCCCTCACAGAACCAAACCTAAGGTGGAAATGAAATGATGGCAACAAAAAAAAACCACTAAATAGATAGACATTGAAACAGACACCAACCAACCAAACAAACAGACCATACTCCTACTAAGATTAGTCTCACCCTCTTCTTTCTCAGTCAATTTTTCTCTCTTCAGTTCTCAATTCCATACTTGAACACAGAGCTACAGCTTTAGCTCTAATGGAAGGAGCTCTATTTCCGAACAGACCAACATTACCAACACCAACAACCAAACCAGTAATACCACCACCATCACAAACAAACCCACCATTGAAATTCAATTCTAAAACACTTCCATTACCAACAAATACTCCTCCACCTCCATCTTTACCTCTTGATTCTCTTCTCCAACAGCTCCTCCATATTTCACCTAAAACCTCATACCCTTCTCTTTCAATATCAACATCATCTCAGAAACAACAGAATACTCATATCTCTAAGCCCAAATCAATCCCTCCTCCTTCTCCTTCTTCTTCTTATTCTTCAGTTGGCCATAAACATAATGATTATTCTTCAATTGAATTCCTTTCACCAAAAGGTAAGTCTTTACTTATATCCATTGTGAATCAGCCCATGTCAAATTTGAACACTTATTTTAATTCTATCCACTCTGAATTGGTTGAATTTGATCATGTCAGTCTTATTAAAGGGTTAGACCTTTCAGGGAATTGGGAAAAATCCCTAGTTTTGTTTCAGTGGTTTCTTTCAAAGAATAGTGATGAAACTAACAAATTAGACCAACAAGCAATTGAGGCTATGGTTAGAATTTTAGGTAGAGAGTCTCAACATTCAATTGCATCTAAATTGTTTGATGAAATTTCTATTGAAGATTACTCACTTGATATAAGAGCTTATACGACTATACTGCATTCTTATTCTCAAAGTGGGATGTACGAAAAGGCAATATCTTTGTTTCGAGTGATTAAGAGTAAAGGACTTAAACCAACTCTGGTTACTTACAATGTCATGCTTGATGTTTATGGGAAAATGGGTCGGTCTTGGAACAAAATTTTGGAACTCGTAGGGGAAATCACAAGTAATGGACTTGAATTTGATGAATTTACTTGTAGTACTGTTCTGTCTGCTTGTGCAAGGGAAGGGTTGTTGGAGGAAGCTTCAAAGTTCTTTAACGGATTGAAGTCAAAGGGTTATGTTCCAGGAACTGTTACTTATAATGCATTGCTTCATGTTTATGGGAAGGCAGGGGTTTACTCTGAGGCTTTGAGCATTATGGAGGAGATGGAAAGAAACAATTGCTCACCTGACTCAGTGACCTACAATGAACTTGTAGCGGCTTATGTTAGGGCAGGGTTTTATGACGAAGGAGCTTCTGTTATAGAGACAATGTCTAGTAGAGGAACTATGCCCAATGCTGTTACTTATACTACAGTCATAAATGCGTATGGAAAAGCTGGGAAGGAAGATAAAGCTCTGAGTTTGTTTGATCAGATGAAGAAATCGGGTTGTGTTCCTAATGTCTGTACATATAATGCGATTTTGGGGATGCTTGGAAAGAAATTGATGTCAGAAGAGATGGTGGTGATACTCTCCGAGATGAAGTCAAATGGTTGCATTCCAAACAGGGTAACATGGAACACAATGCTTGCGTTATGTGGTAATAAGGGTATGCAGAAGTACGTGAACCGGGTCTTCAGTGAAATGAAGAATTGTGGGTTTGAGCCTGATCGAGATACATTCAATACATTGATCAGTGCTTATGGTCGGTGTGGGTCGGGAATTGATGCTTCAAAAATGTATGAAGAGATGATCAAAGCCGGGTTCACTCCATGTGTTACTACCTATAATGCTCTCTTGAATGCCTTATCTAGGAGAGGTGATTGGAAAGCAGCAGAATCCGTGATTATTGATATGAAGACCAAAGGATTTAAGCCTAACGAAACATCATACTCCTTGATGCTTCAATGTTATGCAAAGGCAGGGTATGTCGAAGGTATAAGAATGATTGAAGACGAAATTTACAGTGGCCGAATATTTCCTAGTTGGATGCTTTTGAGAACCCTGGTTCTTGCAAATGCTAAATGTAGGATTTTAGCAGGTATGGAGAGAGCATTTGAGGAGTTAAAAAGAAATGGATATAAACACGATCTGGTTCTTTTCAATTCAATGCTTTCAATCTATGCCAAGAACAGGATGTATGATCGAGCTCATGATCTGATGCATTTGATCCGTGAGAATGGATTACAGCCAGATCTTGTTACATTTAATAGTTTGATGGATATGTATGCTAGAGGAGGAGAATGCTGGAGAGCAGAAGAAATCCTCGAAGGTTTACAGAAATCTGGAGGGAAACCTGATCTGGTTTCATACAATACTGTGATTAAAGGGTTTTGCAGACAAGGGCTAATGCAGGAAGCTGTCCGAACTATGTCGGTGATGACAACTGTGGGCATTCGACCTTGCATTGTTACTTATAATACTTTTGTTGCTGGATACGCCAGCAAAGGATTGTTTGAAGAGGTAACGGATGTGATTAGTTATATGATTCAACATGATTGCAGACCCAATGAGTTGACATACAAGATTGTCATCGATGGTTATTGTAAAGCAAGCAAATACAAAGAAGCCATGGATTTTGTATCGAAAATTAGAGACCTTGATCCATCTTTTGATGATAAGTCAGTTCAAAGGTTTGCCATGCGGGTTCGTGAGAATGTAGAGTTGTAGTTCTGGGCATCAAAAAGGCATTTTTTGTTCGTTGTTTACCCTCTTTCATTTCTCCGATCTACTTCTTTACTGTGAATTTGTTTTGTAAAAGTTCAAAAATTTTGAAGCTGTTAATTACAGGTTTTGAAGTTATAGATGCAATTACTTTTCCGAATTCTCTGTGTATTGACCATAAATGAAGCTGATTTCGGAATTTTTATTACTATCAAGTTGTATTTCAGATAAAGGCACTAAAGTGCTAAAGCAGAAGTAAACCAATTGTATTTCCAAAAAATACTGTAATTTCTCTCTTTGTGAATTACACTAACAAGTACTTTTATATCAATTTAATGACATCTGTAACATAACTTTCAACACATTGTATTTGCTAGTTTCTTACGGATCATGTCAGATTCTGAAGTAAACCACATCACCTCATCCTTGCTCTTTCCATGGAATTTCTCCTGCTTTAAACACTTGAAAAGCCGCAGCAGCACCTTTGGGGCGAACGGCTTGCTCTGAACACTTTAAATATCACCTCTGAAACTGTTGAGGGAGTATACCCAGCCTGCCTTGCATCATTCCTTCGTCCATAGAAGAGAGCGTGTATCAATGTTGCCAAGATTCACATTCCTCGTGTCGCACCCACTGTGAATAAACAAAGTACTGATAAATTCCAACACTCCCACAGGTAACAGAAAATGAAAGAACTGCCAGCATGTAACTTACCCACTCTTCAGTTTCTTCATCATTTGTCTGCTTTGATAGAATGCACATAACAACAGATGTGGTGGATTAGTCATCACTGAAACCTGGTCATTAAAGAAATTGATCCTTTAAGCTCGAGAATTTCAGAACACACAGCAAGAGAGGTTAATGTTATACAATTTAAGCACAATCATTACTTGATTCTGAATACGTACAAGGGTTGCTCACGTGCATCATATACAACGCACACAAGGTAAAATCTACAGATGAGCAAGATATTATGATGTCAGTAGATGCATTTTACAATACGTAAGTGTCTCAGTGGCTTCTTTCATTGGAAAAAGCAAAGGAAGCAGTGAAATTCAGAAAATGGCTAGCACAATAAATGACCATTGAATATATTACTTCAGTAAGAAAAGCAGGGATCATACTTCTGTCTCATTTGTGTTTCTGATTAAAAAGCACAATCCAAGTTCATGAGTTTGCAAAAACCAAAATTTTGAATCGAACCAGAATCAAGTAGGGTTTACAACAAAAATCTGGTAGGTACAGAGTAAACAATGATGATTATTCAATAACTGACTTGACTCCAGTCCTAAATATCCTGATATTAACATCCAGATAGAATCAATGATTCCATCCAGCCACAGGTCATATTGTACAATGTTCTGGAAACTTATCGAACTATAAATAATGAATCAACTCCAATATCAACCTAATATTGCAATTTCATAATTCTAATCTCTCCTTTAAATTAGGTAAGAACAAAAGTTGTTGCATAATTATATTATGCACCTAGCTATATTAAGTTAGATTTGAGAAGGATCATAACTAGGATTTAATACCTTCAAGACCCTTAATACCGCATCACCAGAAATCGTTGCAGGAACACGCCCCTTTTTCAAAATGGTGCCACCGTTTGGGATCGCGAGCGATGATAAGCCTTCCAACAAGCTTTGAGATAATCTTCAATGCGTTATGGCAATCCACACAGACTCTAAGATTCTTCAATATTCGCATTGGGCTGCGAGCAGGGGTACTTAACAGATTAGCAACACAAGCCAATTTTTCACTATGTGCGAGAAGTCCTGTAGCTTTACTTTCATCATCCACATCATGCAATGCGAATCTAAGCTCAGGTACATAACCACACTCTTTCATATGTGCACTCAGCATATTCAAATGGGCATATATTTTGTCATCAGCATGGAACGTATCCCCTGCCCTGTACTGTAGAACCTTACTATGTAATCCTAAAGGTTTCTTGCCTAGATACTTTTTTTTCTTCTCAGCTATTACATAATCAGAGGGGTTCACTGGCACAAGACCGGCCTTCGATTCAACATTTAGCCGTGAGGGGTCTAAGAGAGCAACAATATTAGCACAAAGGTCCCCAGTTTCCAGATTCCCATGAATTCTGCAAAGATTCATCAAAGTTTCCCAAACATCAATACTTGGTTCAACTGGCATATTTTCAATGAACTCAAAAGCCTCATCTAAGTATCCTGTACTTCCCAACATTTTCACAACACCCACATAATGATCCATGGAGGGTGCAATACCAAAAACTTTACTCATTGACTCGAAGTGCAACATCCCTTCATCAATGTCACAAAGTGTACTACAAGTATAAAAAACCCCAAGAAACATTTGCCCATCGGGTCTTCCTCCTGCCTCCTTGAATTTGGTGAACACATCAATTGCGTCTTCTCCATATCCATTTTCTGCCAGACCAACTATCATGGTGTCCCAAGAAGTCAGATTTCGAGCAGGTATTTTTCCAAACAAATCATGAGCATCAGACACTAAACCACACTTCAAATACATCTCTAATACCTTATTCTGTAAGATAGTTTCCGAAGAGAACTTTGTCTTCATAAGATGATAATGAATCAATTTTGCCTCTTCTTTAGCAACAACTTCCCCAATAACCTTCATCAACTCACGATACCGGAGCAAACCAATCTCAATACCTTGTTGATGTAACAAGTTCATAACCCTCATAGCTTCCTTCACATCACCCTCATTACAGAAACCATCCATCTCTTCAAGAGTACCATTACACTTCACTTCACTTTCAGACTCCACATTACTCACTAATGATAGAGAATGACCGTTATTCATCTCCGAGTGCAATCCATTTTGTTTCTGTTGAAATCCCCAAATATTTGTTTCTTTGTTATACCCATTTGAATTCTGTTGGATTTGCCCATAATTAACATTGCTAACCGGCTGGTGATACCCATCAGGTTTCTGCATATGTTCTCCATAGGAAGACTCATTTGGACCTTGTGGAGCAGAATTTCCTCTATAATGATCATTTAAATTCTGTTCAAAACCTCTCGAATTATTCGAGTAACATACATAAGCATTATGCTGCAACTCATTTGGATTGAACCCATTAGGATTTATGTTCTGTACCTGAGGATGATACCCACTAGGGTTGTGTTGAAAATTCTTATTATTTTGAAAATATGAAGAATTGGGGTTCTTGTGCAACTCATTTTGGTACAACCTATTATTTTGGAGTTGGTTATTATCATTAGGATTACCTCTGTAAGCATTTGGTGTGTGAAACCCAGCACCTGCAGTTTGCTGAAAATCTTCTCCCTCATAACCATATGAGTTATTATTACTTGGTTGAGTTTGATAATCATCAATTCTTTCAGCAGCAACAGTTCTAAAGGTCTTAACTTTATCTATGAAATTAATGTAAATTGAATTGAGATTGGATTGAGAGTTTGTGGACTTGGGTATTAAACTGATAATTTTAGATGTTTTTCTTTTCATTATTATTACAACAACAATGAAATTTCAATCGAAGAATGATATTTTGCAGATGGGATTAAACTGACATGATTAATGGTGAAAGGAAATGATAGAAGGGAAGAAGAGGTTGTGATTAGGGTTTATGCACATATAATTTAAAAGGAGAAGAAGGGTATTAGCAGAAATGAGCGGAAAACAAAACATACCCCGAAGAAAAGACCGAGACATGTTCGCCAATTTAACCGTATATATATCGCAGGTACGTCTCGAAGCCCGACTCGAATACACGTGCTTTGCGGAGTTGCCAGATTCTAAGAATTTGCACCGTGAATGCACCAAGGGAGATCACACAGACTTAGGGCAGCATTCGGTGCAAATTCTTCGATGAGTAAATCATTTTTTCGTTTTTGTTATTGTGTTTTTCCCTCTATAGTTTTGGTAGGCATGTAACCAGTTTTATTCAGGACAGGTGATTCAAAGTTATAAAAACAAAGATTATCTAAGTAACTACTAGATAATCCTTGGAGTAACAATTTCAAAGTAACACGAATATTGGTTATTGGAGTCTTTTGAACAGAGGTGGAGCTAGAGATTAAGATTGTGGGGGTAAAACAAAAATTTACAAATATGTTTTTCTTAGTGGACTAAATACTAAGCTCTTTTCGAGAGCTACAAAAAAGTACCCATATGACTATATAATTCTCATTTTTTTAAAAATCTTAGTTTACATTGGCATAAACATGTATATGTCTACAAAAAATCCAAAAAATCAAAAAGACAAAAACAAAGGTGCACTGGTTTGTACACCAACATAGCAAAAGTAGATTTGCAATTTGAATCTCATACGATAACAAGTTAGCTTCAGGTGATCCATTCGAAGGGTTTACCGAACGCTCTCTCATACCGCAGATTGAAGCACAGCCATCTCCGACACATGAAAGCATCTTGTTGATACGCAAGACATGGAAATGATGTATTTATACTTGTGCATCTATACATACAATGACGAAGAGGAAAAAGTGAGTCAAGACAGATCAACCTATTTTTGTTTCATAAAGTTTTTAACCGACAAGGAATCTAATAAAACAAATAAATAATTATACGATTGGGGCTAGATATTGGTGAATCGTAGCTAAAATACCGAATTTGTAGCACCGTGTTCTAACTTATTTTTCACCTAGGCCTATATAATTGAGTAATCAACGATAGCATTAATACTAGGTAACACATTGATAAACCATCCGATTCTTAGACTACATCTCGGAAAAATGATTATACTAACTTACAAGTATGAGCTTAAATCTATTCATCTATCTGCAGAGATTATTTTAATAAAATTGTTCGAAAATGGAACTGAAGCTGCAACAAATATCCTAGAATGTACATTATCTTTGCCTAAGAGATGTTACAAGGATCTAAATTTCTAATGAGAGGACAACTTTTGATGGTATAAAAAAGAGATGCATTAAATTTTGATGTTTTGTGGTATAAAAATCCAACATTTATACCACAAAAATGCACATATTAATTGAGATAACACAATAGTGTACAACTTAGTACACATCTATAGAAAATCCAACACCCGTGTACAATTAGTGTTTTCCCTAATTTTTGGTTTGTATACATAAATATAGTCCTACAAGTGTACAACTATTTACACCTAAATAATCAACATTTGGACTACTATGCACACCTAAATAACATAATATGTGTGTACAACTATGTACACATTAGTGCTTTCCTAATTTCTTAGACTTCAAAATGAATAACATGTGTAAATGAAAACGAAAATGAAACCACCAAACCGGAGAATTTAATTGGTTGAATCCAGAATAGCTAGACAACTAAGTGATAAAAGACAATTCTTCGATATACAAACAAAACGGATGATGGGCATATGGCATGTGTATTTAAGAACAACAAGCTTTTAGCAATTCTTGAGTAGTCTTATGCAAACAAAACTAACGATGGGCATTAAGTATGTGTAACAAGCTTTTTGCAAACCTTCGGTGGAGTTTCGACATGAGCTAAGTTCTCTGGAACTCCAACAGGTGGTAAAACTTTGTCGCCAAATTCAAATTAACGGCTGGGACTTTCTCTCCATTGACAAAAGGATCCACGAAACAAAGAGAATACAATCACAAGTTATCAACAATCATTTCATTCGAACAAAAACTAAGTACATGTAAACCAGAACAAGCACATATAAACAGAGAGAAACAAACACAATAGGTGTACAATTATGTACACATTAAGAATCAACATGTGTACAATTATGTACACCTTAGTTACTACTCTATGAATTGCTAGTGGTAACCCATTTAGATGAGGACATAACAAACACATGTGCCACATCTAAATCGTTCCATCTCGTTCACCTGGTAAGAGAAACTTCTCGCACAATCATTCCTTGCATTAACAACTGTTTTTATTTGCATCACTTTTTCCTCCTTAACCACCTTCTTGGATATGAATTCAAGCTTTTAGGAGGTAACATTTCAAAGAAAACAAGACGATAAACACCAATACCGACCAATGTGATGAAAAAATCATGTTAAATGTAGAGCACCCAATAAAAAAAAATCGATTCACAAAACAAAATATCGAATCCAGGGAATCGATATATGCACTCATTAGAAATCAACATGTGT
>JAJJWW010009732.1:0-36744 GCA_023531295.1 Papaver armeniacum | reverse complement strand
TTGAGAAGAAGAGAATTTTTTTGTGTAAAAAATTTGGGGTAAGTGTTGAGTTTGAAAGTTACCTATTTATAGCGATGAAGAAATAGCCGTTAACGCTAGAGTGAATATCGCTGTCGATATTAATTATATCGCTGTCGATATTAATTATATCGCTCGCTAGGAATTCGATCGCTCAGCGGTTTCCCCATAGTGGCGCAAATGGTTTGGCATGCCAAGTGACATGCCAAACACCATTTTTTGGCATGTGCATAGGAAGAGGCCTAAGAACCGCATCAGCAGACTCGGTTGATGAAAAATAAGTCACAAAACAGGCTAATGGCTCTAATAACACCAGTTTTTCAAACCAAGTGCCTTATGGGGGTGGGGTGGGTGGTCAGGTTCATGGATGTAGCTTTGTGAGGTGGATAATCTCACCTTTCCAAGGTATTAAAGAAAAGATTCGAGGAAACAGTAAGGCAAAAATCTGTGAAATACCAAGGGAATATCTAATCAGTTCATATCAACAAAGTTATGTACATTATTAAAGTAAGGGAGAATTACTTTGAACAAACTCGGTTACTTAATAACCAAGATTATGCCCATGTTTTTCTAGCAGAATAACCAAGATTCTTACTTTTATGCAAATCCTAACCAATACAGGACTCCGGTTATGATATTTAAGCCGTAAGCTTGGCTACAACTTCAGCGGAAGTAGCACCAGTCTAGATGCATTCATGAGCACAATGAGTTACCCATAATCCATCCAAATAGTCCTTGTAGAAGGGCTGGAAAAGCTTTATTCAGCACAGTCTGGGCCTACCATAATGTTGTGGTCTCATCATGCATTTGTATTTGAATGTATTTTTGTGTGGCAGTTATCTGCCAAAACATGATTTCTTTGTCTCTGGTTATTTAGCAACTAGATATTCACAGCTGCACCAGAAATCAAGCACCACATTATATCTCAAGGTACAGATTTGAGCTACAACCCGGACTCTAATCTCTTTGACAAAAATTATAGGACAAAAATAGGGGGAAATCCTAGTTTCATATACCTGCTGCAATTAAAATTTAATGACAAAAATTTCGTATGATGGAAAACACAAGTAAACAAAATCTAAATTTAGAAGGATTCAATGAGAAATCCACCAGAATGACAATCAATTATACTTTCGGTTTTGGAGCAAGCTTCCAGAGGTCTACATATGAAGGACTGAATTCCACACAAACACATCAGCCATTCCGGATTCTGGGCTTAAAAAGGGCTCAGATCGTTCTAGTTATCGAATGACACGTCAAATTACACAAGATCCCGGGGACTATATTCTGGAAGATATCTGGAAAATAGGTTATTCAGCAAGAACAATGATGTCTGCAATCTGTATGTTGAGCTCCTAGACACTTCACAAATTGTTGATATATGGTTTCTTAAGCCACCTGACACAAAGGATAGCTATGCTTGATATTGTGACTGTAAGGTGCTAAAACTGCAATTACAAGGCAATATATTAACTGAAATAGTGAATCTTAAGAGGGATTTAAGCTTCCGGATGAGACACAGAAAGCACGACAAATGAAATCAAGAGCAAGGTGCTACAGTAGTAACAACAGCCAAGGCAACAACTTAGTTTTTTCTACGAGAAGTTTAAGTTGTAGAGCATCACAAATGAAATCAAGATTGATAACTGTGACTGAAAGGTGCCAAATCTGCAATACTAGGCAACAACTTAGCTGAAATATTGAATCTTCAGGGAGATTTCAGCAAACACTAGCGACTTTGATTAGTAAAAGCACTATTGGAACTGCATCAGCAGATTTGGTTAATGAAAAATAAGTCGAAAAATACGCTAATGATACTACATTATGAACTGTTAAAAGGTATTACAGGAATATTCAGTTTGTTTGACAAGAACCTAGGAAGGTGGTACATCCAACTGTTAGAACTTGTAAACTTTGTAACTTCCATTGCTATACTAAGAGCTACACTGGTTTTCTTCTAAGAGTTGTAGAGATGGCAGTTACAAAGCAAGGTGTCTGATAGAAAATGAACCTCCGATAAACTTCAGTTCTTATGCCCACTGGAAAACAGTGAAGCTAGACATTCCTTTTGCATTGTGAGCATGACTGCTGCCACCCTCTATATCCATAGTATCCTGTTGGGGTAAAATGTACATTGGCAAAACCTTCCTGTTGATGAAGAAATGTCGCTGTCAGTGCCAGACTCTTGCATTTCATCTTCAGATACAAGCAATGGTGGCTGAAACTCAGGTGGGAAGAGGATTGCAAGCTCATGTTGAACAAGTTGTTGTGCTTGTAGGTAATCGGCACATTCATCTTGGCGATGTCTAAGCCGATGGCAGAAACTGAAGTTACAATATCGCAAACTGAAGTTACAATATTTCCTTACCAAAGATATAGAAATCACAGATTCAGCCATTACAGGAAACCATGAAACTACTCCTTTTTGTGTTACTCATAGATTTATCAATTATCATCACGCTGAGACCTCCTAGTTGAAGTTATTATCAATGATATATCCTCAGACTGCAGATATTCACTTCAGTCAGCTCTGTCATTGTTTCCGCAGTACCATTTTGGTCTACAATTGAGGAAGGATTATTGGTTGACAGGCTAGCAAAAACACAAAACAGATAACTTCAAGTTAGTTCCCAATAATTGAAATCATCCAATTTTGCAACAATTGCCATTGAAAGGATATATCAGAATGCCCAATACTACCAAAACAAAAAAATACTCCCATACAAGACATGCAGATGTAGTAGCATTGATCCGTACAAAGTTGAGATCGATCAAAAGAAGGTATGTTTGTGTACTTTTAAGAAACTTTGAATCACTTAATAGAGTCAAATAACAGTATCAAGATTATTTGAACTTACTTATTGTATTGAGAGGAGATATCATAATGCTTGATTCAGTTTTTGGAGTCTCCACCACCACATTCCCATACAAAACCCCTTCTCATCCCAATACCAATTTGCATTTTGTTACCTGTTTGAAAACAAAAAGAACCCATTGCACACTTAAATAGAATAGATCAAAGGACATCAAGGCAGAAATTCATACACAATATACATAAAGAAATACCTGTTAATTCTTCTTCTTCATCTTCTTCTTCTTCTGATTCACCTAAAAATTTAAGCTAAAGCACCAAATATATGTAAACAGCTTTTAAACAGAGAAACTCTGAAAGAAAATGAAGAAGTAAATATAGATTGAAGAGATTAGCTTTTGTAACCTAGGGTAAGTCCCAAGTTTTAACCACGGTTAAGATTACTTTAATGCAAGATGTAAAACCTGCAAAAATACTTTCCCTTGTGTTGTCGTGTGTCAAAGATGGCCTAGCTGATAAGGGCATGGCTACTAGATCCTGCAAACTCATTGCCTAGCTGCACTCACGTTCTCTGTATAGTGTTAGATCTTATCAAGTTGTCATTTGTCATGCACTGTTCATTCGTTCTAACAGGATTCCATGAAAGTGCGCTTGAAACTTGAAAAGAGAAACCAATTGAACTGCAACTAGGTGGACCAATTTTGTGGCAAATATTTTTCAGTCACGTTTGCAACATACTGATAAAATGCACTTACATTCTCCATTCATAAAATCAGGAAAACAAGGAGATGAAACAGTAAAAAGATTTGGGTACATTCTCCATTCATAATCTTTTCACATATACATTCGCTTAATGAACATAGATTGCCCAAACACAACACTGTTAAGTTCAGAATAAAAAGTAAGTAATCCACTTGAATAAATTAGCAAATTTGTTAATAATACATTTGTCTTCTTGACACATACAGTAACTTGTATCTCATTGGGTTAGTTCATATCAAGAACAAGGTTAAATCCTAAAAGGAGTGGAATGAACCCAATGTGATAGAAATATGAGGCATGATTCCAGAATTCACTGAAATAAATTACATACAATAATGCACAAGCCGAACGATGAATTACGCTATCACGGAGATGCATTTGATTCCAGCAGCAGTGAGGCTAAACTAGATTAGTAGTTTTAAACAAAAATTAAGAAGCAGGGAAGATCCAAAGTACTCTGCAACATTTATACAAGACCCAAGTATTTCAAATAAAATCTAGCTTGCTAGTCATTGATGTCTGCCATCCATATTTCTGGGATTCAAAATTTCTCTTGGTTCTAGTGGAGTGGAACAATTTGCACAAAAAAGAGCACATTGCTTCTAACCATATTGGAGAGCCAGCATGAGGAAGCTCGGAAGCTCAGTTTGGGGGCTCCCAACAGACCCACCGTAGACTGAAAGTGAGGAGGACAATGAAACTGAGTTAAAAGAGTTGAGATACCAAAACAGAAAAATTATTGTTTGGCTCAAATCATGATCCATCCATCTTTAAGGAAAAAAATACATGCAGAGGTATGAAAAAATCAGTGCAAGAAAATGTTCGCATGAAACATACAAAGTTCAGATGGATCGGGAAGAAGTAATGTTTATGTGCTTTAAAAAACAAAAACAACAGGAATCACTTAAAAGAGTCAAATGATCACAGTACCATGATTGATTAAACTTACTTATTGTTCTGAGAGGAAATATCATGATGATGTCTTGATTTGGGTTTTTGAGTCTCCACCACCACATTCCCATACAAATCCCCTATTCAATCTGAATCCCATTTTCGAAATATTTCCCTAATTCAAAAGACAAAATTAAGAAAAAAATATTGAACACTTTAAAAGAAGAAAAAAATGAAACTCAAGGTATACAAAATTAAAGGGTAATCCTCACCGAAATCCTAAGGTTTGGATTTTCCTATAGATTCAGCCAACATTTGATTCAACTCATATAAAAAGACAACCGAGTCTGTCCTTTTACATTCGTTAAGTTTTGATTTTTTTTCCCAAATTTACCCCTCCAGCAAAGTTAGTAACTAACCATAGTTAGGCTAAATCAGCAGCTGGAGATCTTAGACGTGACAGTAATGGAATATGGGTTTCGTTCTTGCTGTCCTAATAGAAGAAGAAATACTTGAGTTAATGGGTTTGTGTTCGATTTGATTTTACAGATACAGGGAAGTCAAGATACACCTGTTGATTAAACAGTTTTGCCGAAATGGTATTATTTTTCTTTGATGGCGGAAGTCAGTGTTTTGCTGGTGGAGATTGAATGGGATTTGTATAACTGATGCTGCTGCTGTTGCCTTGTGTGTGATCGAGATTTGTATGGATAGAAGATGGGGAATTCATTGTTTACTAGATTAAACCCCAAAATCAGACCACATCCCATTAATTCATCTTCAAATTCAAACCCCGATTTATGTCTTGTATGTATAAAATTGAATGTGAACCCAATCTTGTTCATAGCCGAAATCCCTAAATTTCATCTCCGATGTTGTTGATGTCTTTTTAGGGTTTTTCTTTGCAACTACAAATTTTCTTTCCTGGATCTTGTTTCGTGGAGAAACATTCAATAAACTCTTCGAACCAAATTTCTTCGGTTTCTCAGACTTATTACAGATCGATGGAGATTTTTTCTGCAGCGGACTAGTTAGAGCACACTGATTCGGATTTGAATTTTCGGATCGAGATGGTTTTGGGGATTTCACAGGAGTCGACATCTTTTTCCAGATTTTTTGATCCCGGAAAAATTAGCAAATAGAGAAAATGAATTCCCCATCTGTTTCGGATCGAGATGGTTTTGGGCATCTTTTTCCCTAAATTTCATCTCCATTTACATCTCAAGAATCCATTTGGGTGTAATCCTCTACTTGCAAATGAAACTGAAACATTGGAGTATCCACAGATCCATCGTTGTTGCTGCTGGAAGAGGTCCTGAACTCCATCGGCAGAGAGCTAACGATGATGGCGAGAACAACAACTCCTTAATATTCAATTACTTTAACAGAAACTGTTATTGTTCTTTGTGATTGAAACGAAAAAGAAATTGAGTTTTCGAGTAGTTTTAAACTGTTAATCTGTTTCTTTGATTGCATCTAAATGAAATTGCTTATCAAGAGAAAGAAAATGTATCGTTCGGGGCTGTGGTTAAGTTAACCACTTAAAGGATGTTATCGTATTTTACATATGATTCAGAGTCAACCAGGCTTGACCGCTTTCACTCAGTCCGTCAATATTGGTTGACTCATACCTTGTATGTCTATGATGTTTGACTCAAACCTAAGGATTTTGGTGAGGATTGCATTAAAGACCTTGTTTTGCCAAATAGTTTCAGCTAAGCACCAGAAATGTAAACAAATTCTTGACTCACAGAAAGAGAAACTCTAAGAGTAAATGAAGAAGATAGTACAGAGTCTACTCTACAGACTATACAGAGGTAAGTCTAGTTTTATATATCCCGGGGTAAGTCTAAAATTTTAACCGGAGTGAAGTTACTTTATTGCACCAGTTAAATTAAAAAACTGCAAAACTTAACGGTGGAAAGGATGATCAGAAGAAGTAAATATAACCTTTATAAGAGAGAAAGGGAGAATTATGACTTTTGAGAGAGAAATTTGACATGAAGAAAGAAATATAAAGATTAAAATTTACTGTAACCTATGGTTAGTCTCGTCTCGATTGTTGAGTCTTGACCATGGTAAGGTTACTTTTAACTTGTAACTTGTAAGAAATGAGTTGTAAAAAGCCTGCAAAATGTTTACCAGTGGCGTGTGGCAAGAATCTTGTGTGTTGTCCCGTCAAAGCTCAATGCTGACCAAATTGATCAGGACAGTAGTCCATCAAGTTCACTGCTTAGCTCCTGCATTTCACGTTTTCTGTACGAAAATGTGCCATTACTCTTTTTTTTTAATAGATAAAGCACGAAAATGCTTCCTATCACCCCGCTCCTTTCCCCCGTCTATGTGTCAAGCATCTATCGGTTAAGTCTAATAATAATGGGACCCCTGCTAATCTCAATCCAGGGATCAAGGGCTAAAAACGATGACACATAATGGGGGAAAGGAGCGGGGAAGGGAGTGGGGGAAGTGTAGCACTTCCGGATAAAGCAGGTATTAACCTGAAAATTACCTGACGACACAAAGTAAATACAATAAGACCGACTGCATGTGACTTTCACACAGAACCAAGTGACGAATCTTCAGTAGCGGAATCTCAGTTAATATAATCATGTATATCCGAATCCAGTAACAATGGTAACGCCCGATTAAACACGGAAGAGACCGGTAGTAGTAGCAGTAACACCCGCTTACGTACGGGAAAGTTTGGATCGTTGGAACATGATCCACAACCCTATAACACATTTTTAAAATTTCTTGAAAACCATGACCTTCCAAGGAAGGTTTATCAGAAACATTTCTCGCTGGAATATTAAGAACTCGCCGGAATAATCGTCAGAGCTCTTATTCCTGCCGGAAATATTCATCACCAAACTTGCGGCTAGTAATCATAGAGTGACCTAAACATAAGGTACCCATTACTGAGAAGAACACCAGATCCATGAGTAAAAACACCAAAGCAGACCTAATAAACTTAACACTAAAACTAACAACCAAAACAAAACATGACCTAATTAAAATTAGATCAAAGATAATCCCTTGAAGAAGAAACAGAGGATATCTGGAGCTGTGAAACGAAACCGATAAAAACATTGCCGCCGGGGAGGTTGTTGAAGGAACGTTTTGCTTGTAGATCCGAGTTGACGATGGTAGTATGCTTTGGTTTCTTCACTTCATCAGATCCCAACTCATATTTGCACTAACAACCTAAAACCCATACAACCAGAACCATAAAAAATCAACAGCAAAAGATAGAACGAAAGTAAAACCAAAAATTAAAACACAACATACATTAGAAAAAAAGCTAGAAACGTAAAGCAAAGGAGGCTGGAGATCAACATAAATACAAGGCTGCTCGGATCTGCTCCAAAGGAGCTGATCTGAGCAGTCGACGGCCGGAAATGTTAGGGTTTTTATTTAGGGTCTAGTTTCTTCACCAAGGGTTGTTTATGTAGATCACCAAATGTGCCATTACTCAAGTAACAATGTTGCTCTTTGTTATTGAATGAGTCCACAAAAGAGCGCACCAATATCCGTAGATTGCCATATAAATAAACGAGTTTCTTTCTTAATTGTGTTCGTACGAGACGTGATCACAACACCATTTCAGAGCTGAAGGATGGTAATGATAATATTGTTTCTAACCGATAGCAATTGAGCAACTTGTTTATGGATCAGTAAAGAAAAGTTTAATGGTTTAGATGACCAACTTTTCAATGTGCCACACCCTACCGTTTTTGCTGAACAGAGTGTTATGATGGGCGCTTTATCTAACCCAGATAAAGTTAATTAAGCGTGCAGTTTTTGATCTGGGTACCGACAATGCTCCGGGTCCCAATGGCTTTTCGGGTTGTTTTTACACACAAATAAAATACTGGGATGGGTCAGGTGGTTATGGACAGACCATTCGTTGGAACCACCCCAAAACCTCAGAGATACATGAAGGTGGGCCCGTCCCTCGAGGAAGTAGCCCGTTGAGAATTTTCATATTGGGATATCATTTAGTTTAATCTTATAAAGGCAATATGAGATTATTGTTCTTCTACCAAAGGTACATCATGCTGATTGTCTTAAAGATTTTAGACTAATTACTTAATTAGAGTTGGTAAACTTTTTTTTTAAGATTTTTACTAAGAGTATTTCCAGGAGGCTTAATAATGTTAGTGGGTCTTGGTTTTAGAGAAACAAACAACTTTTATTAAAGGTAGAAATATACATGAAAATATTGCTTTTGTTGTTCAAATTTGGAACTGGATTGCTGATACTTTCAAGCTTCAACCAGCGTATAATTTTGTTACTTCTTATATGACTATTAACGGAAAGAGTCGTATGATCAAATATCTATGGCTTATTTTTCATTATGGCTATAAGGTTTGAATTATGTAAACTGCCGAATATGGCTTTCTTTGGCGGGGCAACTGCTTATTTCGAAAGCTGAAGGCTAAAGTCCATTACCTGATTCACGTGTTTTCTAACCGATATAAGGGATTTATGTGTGACATTCATACATAATTGAGGATTGTGAATTAGTTTCTTGTAGAATGCAGGAAAATACGAACTATTTTTCCCATTGAGTGTCACTGGTACCCACATGTGGAGAATGAGCTATTCTTTTATTGCGATGGCGTTGCTTTGAATAACCCAGGTATCGCACGCGTTGGTGTTATAACTCATAATGCTTACTGTGAGTGATTGGGAGAAGTTAGTTTTGGCCCAAGATATACTACTAATTACGTACATTGCTGAACTTTGGGCAATCGCTTATGGCCTGAAATGGGCAGTTCAGTTTGCGTTTCGCAAGATCAGGGTACATTCAAATTCTTGTAGTATTATTCGTGACTGTAAATCTACGAGTTTGCCTTGGCAATTGAGCAATCGTTCACTAGATGCATGTGCTAGTTATAAAGAAATCAGTTTTGAACATGTGTATCGTGAGATTAACTTCTCGACGGGCAGTTTGGTTACGAAGGGTTATATTCTGCAATCGAGTGTGAAAAGTACTTATGTTGGCAGGCCTGATTTTATAATTAGTAACGAAATGCCAACTTGTTCTTATTTCAAATTTAATTAGTTTATAAGATTTTGGGGATGTTATGACCTCTTTCTTGATTTATATTAGGTGTAACTCCTATGTAAATACAGTTTTTTTTTTCTTCAATATAATTTGATTTATCAAAAAAAAAAAAACCATATAAAAATATTGAAAGCTAATTGAGTGCATCGTCAGACATCGGAAAAAAACGAAAATATTAAAGGTGGGGCAATGAATCCAGACCTTGGATCTATAAATGAGAGATGAAAATAATTAATCAGCTTCCTTAACCCAGTTCTCCACTTATCCTAATGCTAGAGTCATTCACATCTCCACCAATTATTGTATAATTATCCCACCTCTAGCAAGGTCATAATAACTGAGCTTGGAGATGTTATATCATTGTTACAGTTGTTGGGTGACCCTTCTATGGTTCTGGGTACAATACTTATGAAGATGACAAGAGGGAATGAGAGTTAGAGGATGATTTCAGTGTGGATAGTTGTTATGATTCACTAGATGTTGATGGGTATTTATCTTTTCCGCATAAACAACTATGGAATCCGAAAATTCCACTAAAGGTTTCTTTCTTGGTTTGGACTCTATGTTTTAATGGTGCCCCGACTAATGATTTCTTGGTGAGAACCGGTAGGTCAAATACAAGCATTTGCATTATTTGTAGTGAATATATGGAGACTAATGAGCACCTTTTCCTGCACTGTAAAGTAACTACAAAGTTGTGGAGTTACTTTTTTGATAGTTTAGGTTTGAAGTGGGTTTTCACGGAGAATGTTAAGCTTATTTTGTGGGAATGACCAAACAAAAAGAATAATGACATGAAAAAGAAGCTTTGGGGTCTTATCCCTTTTGCAATTTGGTGGACAATATGGAAAGAAAGAAACGCTCGTATGGCGGCAAGAGAAGCAGAAATTGGAAGCAGTTAATCATCTCTATTAAGTGTACTTTGTTTAATTGGGTACGTCTCATAGGATCTTTAAGGGTTATTCATTAAGTACACTTATTAGCAATTGGAATGTTGTAGTTGGCAGTTGCTAATCCTGTATTTCTCTCCTCTGTAATTTTAGATAGTTCTGCCACTTATTTTGTGACTGCAACTATTTTTATAAACTTTGTCATTTTATTTGTCCAAAAAAAAAAAGTTGTATTTTAAAAAGCTAGGAAGTTGTAATAGAAAGAAGTGGCGGGACTTTGAAGTTTCTGTTGAAGAAATTTATTTTTTTAACACAAATATTCTTGTTGAACCGTGAAATTGACCACATAAAAACCACACTCTCACAATACTCATAAAGAACCGTGAAATTGAACCACATAAAAACCACACTCTCACAATATACTCATATATGAAGACCCTGTTTTCTCTGGGAGGCAGGGCCCACTCGTTTTGTGTATGACCGGTTTTGATGTGGTTCAATTTCACGGGACTACACTTGGGTAGCCTGCTGGAGACAAAGAGTAATCCAGGAGGGAAAAGTTACAAAACGGAAAGCAATTTCCTTGATAAGGCCTATTCCTATGCACACGCCAAAAAAAAGTTGTTTGGCATACCAGGTGGCATGGCAAACCAATTGTGCCACTATGGGAAAACCAATAAGCGATAGACTTTCTAGCGAGCGATATTATGAATAACGTTGGCGATATTATGATTATCGCTGGCGTTATACATTAAACCGAGCGATTTAAATAGTATCGTTGGCGATATTAATATTATCGACCGTTAGATATTTTGCAACGGCTATTTCCCCATACTGGTTCCCATATATACGCCCTCATATTTCTCCAAGGTACTCACACCTACTTCAACCTATATACGCCCTCTATCTGTATTCTCATTTTAAATTTCATAATCATCAATGGCGAGATCCAATGAAGAGAGGAATGTTATTATGAATCGGTTTAGATTACAACAAGAAATGCATCGAATGAGGTTGCAAGAACTTGATGATAAGGAAGCTGAAGATAATAAACTAATCGATCGACACTTTGATGCTTGTACATACGGGCCAAATACCTAGAGTTCCAGAGCCACAAGAAGTAATCTCAAGAAGGTACACGTATTGAGGGAGGGAATTTTACCATCAGAAGCTGATGCACGATTATTTTGTTCCCAATTGTGTGTACTCTGATCAAGATTTCCAAGGTCGATTCCGTATGCCTCGACATCTGGTGAGAAAGATTATTGAAGAGCTTTGTCGAGTAGAACCTCAATTTAATTATCAGTTTGATGCCTTGAATATTAGAGGTCATAGTCCTGAACAAAAAGTTACTTCGGCTTTAAGGATTCTAGGTTATGGAAGACCAGCGGATGCGAACGATGAGTATCTTCGTATGTGTAAAACAATTTCATTCACTTACCTTTCATTATTTTGTGAATTAATGATTAATCATTTTGGTCCAACATATTTACGAAAACCAACTGAGAAAGATGTTAGACAAATATTTTGGAAATATAACAACTAAGGTATTTAGACAATATTAGTCTTTTCAAGTGCTTTATCCTGTTTTGGTACCTTTGTGCAATTAGAGAATTTTTACACACCCAGTTCCTGAAATAAAGAATAGAACACATATTCAAATATAACTATTCACCTTATGAGATACCAATCCCATCATAAGTTCAACAGAGATCACGAACTAACGATTAATGCGAATTATCTTTTTTGTCAAAAAGAAAAAAGAGAAAGAAAGTTGAGCTCAATATGCGTTGAACTTTTGTGCTCTCAATTTTGGGCCGAAGTAATTATACCGTCCAGTGTCAAATTGAAACCGTCAATAGTTCATGAGGTATATGGTGAAGAGTTGGTAACATATTCTAGTTTTTCTTTTTTGAAGCATGAACACGTTCTAGATGTTCTATAACAAATTTTATGTTGCAGCTGTTGCAAAATTTAATCTATTGAGAAAGACTCTCCAAGGTCCTAATGAGACAACGTGCATTCTATTCTTTATTTTTGCATATTGGAGTACGTGATCTATAGTATGCAAAAAACTATTCATATACAAATATTCAAATGCAAGAAAAAAAATTATGTTATTAATTTTGTTTGTATAAACTTTTTTAATTCAAAAAAAAAAACATTTTTATTAGACAATTTAAAAGCGACAAAATCCATGAAAGTATAAATAAATTTCCGGTTCTGTAATTCTAAATTGAAGATCGCTTTAGGTTTATGAAAATTTAACATTTTGCATTAGGTTTATGTAACTATTAATTGATAGATTTTTAAATTTATAAAGGATAATTAAAAATTTGTAATATAGGTAAAAGCCTATTACTTTTTTTGTTGTACACAAATAAGAAAAAATAAGGATATTTAACGGTTGGTACTCAATAAATGTCCAACACCTAGCTTTAGTACCCAATATTTAGAATATTAAGGGTTGGTACCTAGACCAAGCGTTGACTGTCAAAGTCCTTGTTTGACTAATCCTTTTACTATTTTCTGAAAATTTTATTCTAAATTTAAAAAAAATTACAAAACTAACCCTTCTTCTTCCTCTTCTCTAACTCATGCGAGAACCAGCAGATGCAATTCAATTTTACAAAATCATTGAGTTAATAGTTGATATCAAAAGGTCCTCCCCAATGATAAAAAATTGCTCGCACCTTCAAAAGGCCAAATGACCACCGTTACAAACAAATAGATCTTCATGATTTTCGTGATTCAACTGTTTTCGTTACAAACAAATAGATCTTCATGAAGACATGAATCTCCAATAATAAAGGAAACATAAGATTTCTCAAAAAACAATCAAACAATTGAGATCAAAATTAAATTTCAAACAAAAACAGAGATTAAAACAGTTGCATGATATCTAGGTCAAGAAAATCCACAATAACAGAGAGATCAAGCAATAAAATTGTTAAGCAAAAACAGAGAGAAATTATACTTGCCATAAATCAATTCCGAGGCCAGACAGTACCATCATTTCTATGTCTAGAAACTCCACAATAATTATTAACAACCGCACTGAATTCCCTCTTTTCTCTAACAAAAAAAATTATTTTATCTTCTAACGAAACAATCGCATACTAATTGCTTGAATAAAACTGGTATTCTTGAAGAAGACCTCAAGATTTCAAAAAAAGTTGGTCTTTAAATACAAAACCCTGTCAAAATGGAAGCAATTTTACTCTTTTTAAGAAATTACTTTCATTTTTCCTCCATCATGAAAAGCTCCTGCTAATGTTGTTGCGAGTGGTGCACGGAGCTTTTACTAGATCTTCTTTTCATGATGTAAACACTCAACTTCCAAATCCTCATATAAATCCATGTAGCTGCAGTGACTAATACAAAACCTAGAAAAATCCCCATTTGAGCGTTACTGAGCTAAACCTATTTAACTCCCCCAAATTTTAATCTAATCTCTAAAATAACGTACATCCCTGTTAAATCTTAGAAGTCCCCAAATTTCCAAAGATTTTCATTCTGCTATAAATTGAGTAGTGAAATTTATCAGGCCAAACTTATTGAAAAGCTTCTCAAACTACATCAGAAATATAATATATAAATAAGAAGGTGATGAAGTTGAAGATTGATTACGTGATTTTGGGTTTATAAATAAGAATGAGATGAATTAATCAAGCGATTTTCTTATTTCCTTCTCCCTGTTTTTTTTTCCTTTAATTTGAGGCGGCGGTTAGAGATTGAATATCAGAGGAGGAAGAAAACAGGGTTCTTCCTTCTTAAGGAGAATTCTGTAAATTTGAATTAATTTTGAATTAATTTTTTAGAAAATAACATATAGATTGGTCAAACGTTGACTTTGACAGTCAACGGTGGGTCTAGGTACCAACCCTTAATATTGCAAATGTTAGGTACCAAAGCTAGGTGTTGGACATTTGCTGGGTACCAACCGTGAAATAACTCGAAAAAATATGCCCGATAACATGTGATTGCTAAGTGCTTTGTTGACATGTTTTTAGTGTCGAATACATATTTGTTTTAGCTACAGTTCTTGTATTTTAGCTTGTATTATTCTTGTTTTCTAACTTTTTTTTTTTTTTTTTTTTTTTTTTCGTTTCTTTAGATGAGTCGACTAAGATAATTTAGTTTACATAATTCTTAAAGTTTTCTATTTCCCTTTTCCGGGAAATAGGTGAGGAGAAGACATATATATCATGGGTCTTGATAGTTTATTAGATTATGTACAAAATGATGAAGTTGAAGCTAAGATTGTGAAAAACCTAACTTCGGTAATGTTGATGGGTGAATTTGATTTTGGTTCTACAAGTCCTAGCCTCAACATCCAATTCCCAACCAAGAAGAGAGAGAGAGAGGGAACCCTCTCTATTGTACAATATGCCTCTTTATATAGACTTTTCAAAAGCCCTTCCTTTTATGACATCATGCCACATGTCCTAAACTTATGCCATTCATTCTCTAATACAACCTCATTCTTTCCTATTAATTCCTTCCTTGTCCTTTCCATCTTATGGATACTTTCTTAGTGGACTTGGGCTTTAGTCCCCATGTTTCATGTTGGGTTTGCCTCCCTTTTGGGGGCACACTAGCCCGGCTAAAGGGTGATATTTTTCATGTATCAACATTAGTCCCCTGACTATTGGGTTAATTGTCAAATAACCCGATAGTCATATTGCGTTCCATTCTAGCGCCCCTTCTGCTGTCTTCTCGGGTCGAGTCCCCAGTCTGTAAGTTTGAGGAATATATTAAATGGGATAGTTTTTTGCAAGAAATTTCGACATGCGCGCGGGTGTGATGAATATATGGCGTAAAATTTACTTAGCCTCATTCTTTTATTTCTCTAACTATTATTCGACAAGTTTCGCTATCTCAAGATTATTGTCCATGCTAGATGATCAAAACTATATCCTGATTTCAAGTCTACTAAGTCAAGTCTCGGACTAGGTTAGAATTTGGTAGTTGGGTATCAAACATCACCCTCGAAGACTGAAGATCGGCGAAGACATTTGGAGAACTTCTGTATCAGATATATAAAGACTTAACCATTCTAATTTATTCATTATCTTACGATTATATTTGTTGAGACGATGTCGTATGTCTTCTAGTAGATTTACAAACAAGAAGTTTCGAGTCAAGCTTTTGTTTTATTAAAAATCTAGAAATAATACTTTAGCAAAGATGTTCAACAATCCTTAAACAATATTAGTTCTAAGCAATTTATTGTTTGAATTAATTTGCGGATCAATTGAAAATTTCCCATGCAACTAATTTTATCACATGGAAATATTTCAAAAATCGTAACAGAGAAATATTGAATTATCTGATATTTCCTCTCAGGGTAGGTTGGGAACCAGTTTGCAAACAATAAATATCTGAGTTTCATAAATACAGGAAGGTTGGCGAACCAGTTCGTAAACCGTGAATTTTTGTTTGGAACAGTTCACGAACCGTTGTGAACTGAATTTTGAAGTTGGTATTATAGGCTAGCAGTTGGAAAACCCGGTTCACAAACCGTGGTCAACTGAGTTAGGTAATCTTGTAGGGTTGGCGATCCTGGTTCATGAACCGTTACACCATGACTCGTGAACAGGCCTAACGGTTCACGAACCGTTGTACCAAGTGTCCCAGTAGATTTTAGCATATGCTCAAAGACGTATTTTTAAAATATGTTTAGCATTGCTAGAACTATCTCAAACACTTATAGGACTTCATTGATCACTCAAACACTTATGTGTCTGCATCATGATTAAATTCTTAGGTATTTAAATGAACATCAAATTGTTTTTAGTTTTTTGGCATACTTGCCAAACCGAACAGTCATTATACAAGGTTCCAGAACTGTCTCATAGTGTATAGTATTTTATTGTATTTTCAAGACCTAAAAATGTTTGCTTGAATCTCAAGTTATCTTAGCTTGAATTCTAAGCAACCCATGGTCTTTGAAATTTATAAATAGAGATGATGTTTCAACTGGAAAATCAATCTGTGACACTTTGTGTCCTAGTTGACTCTCATATATAGACCTAGGTTTCCTCTGAGAAATATAATTAGGTCTTCAACTAAAAATGCTTCGCTTTGGGGATTTGTGAAGCCATGTTCGACTATCTTTACCTTGATAATTCGTGAATCCTGATCTTGCTTTTGTTTTTTATCGAGGTTTTCATAATTAGGTTGTCTATCTTATCTTTCAGGGAAGATGGATAATAATCGTAAAGTTATCTCTTCTTATAGTATGTGATTCCTCAAGATAGATATCTGAAAACTAATCTTAACTGATCTTTTGAAGATTGTTCTTGAGAGGTGGTTAAGAATCTAGGCTTCTCTTTGAGAGTCGTAAGTTACGGATTTGTGGGGTTTGATAGCTTTGTTTATGACAAACAGATTTCTTCACATTGATCTTTGATATAAACATAAATCAAATAAGCTTATCTGTTAGAGTCATATTGGTAACAAAAGTCTTCACTTAGCTTGGTTGAAGCAATCCTTAGGATGAGAGCACGTCAACTAAGGGAATGAAATGCGTAGATCCTTGAGAGGTTCAAGAGATGTAAGGAGCGCGAATGTAACTGAATCGCTTGGAGGGTGGATTCGATATCAACTACATTCCAGTGCGAAGTATGATATTAGGCTAGTGTCTGTATCGGCTTAATACACTTAGGTGTTCAAATCTGGACGAGGTCCCGCGGGTTTTCTGCTATTGTGGTTTCCTCGTTAACAAAACTTATGGTGTCTTGTGTTTTTCCTTTTCCGCATTATATTGTTTATCTTTATAATTGAATTTACGCAAGTTGTACGTATTCAGTGTTAGTAGATACATTCATCTAATTGTGATCGATTATGAAACTTGTTTCTTGTAGAATTTGTATCATGAAAGATTGATAACAAGTTTAATTACTTGACAGTAGATATTGATTTTTGAGGTCATCCAAGTACTCTTCTTAACAATTAGGTTCACAGACTTTTTTCTATATACATACTGATTGAGAAGAGATTAGACATATAAACTCAATATACATATTGTCAATGATCATTCAGTTGGTCTATTTGCAACTGTATTAGGTTTTGCCATACAGGGTGCCGAATGAAAAAGTTGGTGGTGTACTTGGCACCCCTGCGTTTTCATACCTGTTTATAGAAACTTGCTAGGTATGTTGTAGACATAGACAGTAAGTATCCTCTTAGTGATGTCGAAACTGAAAAATCTTATCACTATCTAGTTAATGTCAAGTTACCAAATGTTTTTTTTTTGTGTTATTAATCTTAACTTTGTAGATATTCTAGGGAATATGCAATTGAAGGAATAGATTGCTAGTTGGTTTAATAAGATAACTATTAATACATAGAGTCAAAATAATTTCATAATTCTTATGGGGTTTGTTTTATGGCATGTATGGAAACTTAGGTGTGTAGTAGTTTTTGATAATATTATGGTACAGGTTGATCTTTTTGTTCGGCAAGTTAATAAAGAGGTAAATTGATGGATATTCAATTCAACTATGAGAAGAGTAAGTAATTTGTCTAATGGAAAAAGTCAGATTCCAGAAAGGAACTTTGTAAAAGTTACAGGGGTAGTTGTTGATGGTGGGTTTTCATTTGAGGTTAAAATTGTAAAAACCGGAAAAAATTATGCGCTGACATCTTGTAAAAGATAAAGCCATTTATAAGTGTTGGATACTCCCTCACTTAATTCACCAAGAATGGAGCATGTGGCAACAATCCCATTCTGTGAATACATGAAATTCCTCCAGGTTGGAGCATGTGGCAACAATCCCTTCCCGTGAATTTCATATCACCTTGTATTTCCGGTACTCATTATCGGTGTGGCATGACGACCGAGTGTTACTCTTCTGAGTAACACGAACCTCAAGCACTATAATGAAACCATGTACGAAATACCTGTGCGACTCTCGGTGTGTTATACTAGCCCGATTGAGCCCCTCTCGGTGTGTTATACTAGCCCGATTGAGCATCCTGACTGACCAGTATCAGTACCGGATATGATCTGATCGCAGTCATCCAACTCCACAAGCATGATTGGATGACCCCAGATCAATTCCATCACCCCCAAGAAGGTATGGAATACCCACGGCCGACCCCGCATGGTCGGTCATTGGCCTAGCTTGCCAAGAAACCGTTCATACCAAGCATTATGGACGAAAAAACCCTAAATTAGGGTTTGCGGCATATTACATGTGTTGCAAAGCAGTCTACACCATCCATCTTCGCAGTATAGATGGAGGGTGTAGATGTAGATTCAAAGGGCCCGGAGTATGTCAACACGATCACCGTGGGCCCGCCTACACACTTGACCAATCGGTCAAAACCAACCATGTTTGGTCGTGACAAAATTGTCGCCCAAACAAGAGATGGCGCACGGCTTTGAAACCCAAAATTAGGGTTTTGAGCATCATGAGCGTCCATCTTCTCCAGCACGAATGGAGGGTCCCAGTTAGATTAAACAGTCCCATTCATACCAAAGATGACCCCGTGGGCCCATCTACCTCCTTATGTGTTCGGCCAAGGCATATCATGCTGGTTAATCCAAAACGTGCGCCCAAACTAGCGTGGCCACGCCTCCCAAACCACTGGCCGATCTCGACCGCTCAACTTCGCCGGACGATTTGGGTGGCTCGGATCACATTTTAATGGGATATTCGGGTATAGGCGTGAACACCAGCCTACCATCTTCACGTCAAACCAATCGGCCAAGACCGACCAAGTTAGGTCGTCTTGGAACACGTCTTGAAAAAGAGCATGGTCCGCGGCCTTTTGCGGCATCAAATTCCTATTGCAAAATCGATCTCAACCACTCCTTTTGCCGGTCAAATTGAGTGGCCTGATCGCACCTTCATGGGACAGTGAGATATGGACGTGTACACCGGCATGCTATCTACATGCACGCCCAGTCGGTCCTCTCCGAAATCCTTCCCATGCTTGGTTTCGACCAAGTCAAGAGTGATGCTTGCGCGCCTCTTCAAAACCCTAATTTCATTAACGGTCGCGAGATGAGTGTCTCAAAGATCATCTCATCCGTCCAACTTCACCGACTGGTTATACAACCCTGGTCGGGCGTTAATTGGTCGAGTGAGGCGTCATTACCCATCACTTTACCATACCATGATGCGAGACACATAAAATACACACGATACTTCACAAGTATCGACTTCTGAATAACGTGATTATTCAATTGAAAGATTACATGCTATCTTTCGTGGATCCACAATCCACACATTCCAGTTTATCAATCATGTCACAAACTGGGGGTATTGGTATTGGGTCAGCGGTTTTACGGCGTGCGGCGTGCAACGCGCCATCACAAGAACGTGTTAGGAAGTCATGGACGGTTAGAGATGAACAGGAGAAGTGGGCAAGGCTGGTCGTGTATCACCAACACACAACTCCACTACTCCATCACTCAACTTCCTCCACTTCCCACGAGAGACGTGAATAAGTCTCGGTGACTTGTATAAATAGGTTCTCCGCCCTATTTCAAAGGACAACGGGAGAAAAGCAGAGAAAAAACAACAAGAAAACACCCGAGCACTGCTTACACCAATCGTAAGCTTGTTCACTTTCTGTTGCAAGTCACAAGCAAGTCTACACCTTCACAATCTCAACACCTTATTCGCTTCCCTCCCTAAGATCAACCCCATCTCCTTCACTTTGTGACCAAACAAGTCCGGAACGGCCATTTCTTGGTTTAGGCCGACTTGCAGCATTGATCTCTCGAATATACAAGCACTCACCGCGCAGTGCATTTGTTTAAGGTTTAAATTCATTCCTCATCCACACCCCAAATTACCAAATTCTGCAGGAGTAGTTTTCACCCATAAACAATTGGCGACCACAAAGGGAGGTTAATCTCTCGGTTGTAAAGTCAATTTCTTCCAAATCCGATTCAATTTTATCAATTTCAAAAAGGGTAGATCTTAGAATCAATTCAATCAACAATTCATTTCAAGATGGTGGAATTAAGGTGCGGATCGACAATCAATTCTAATGGGGCTAGTGTGGGTAACAATCCCGGTGTCGAAGTACACATCGGTGGAGCTACCGTAGCCAACACATCTCGATGAGCCGTTACCTCTATCACCAACACTAGCGGAGCGGAGACACCCCGTGGGTGTAACGCCTCCCATCACCAGAGCCGGAGCGATGCAAATCCGGCATCTCCTCAAGTGTAACGCCTCCGGTGGTCACCGGAGCAACAACTTTCACTCCCTCGTCGGGCGAGGAGCCGGAGGCACAAGAGGAGGACCACCGTCTATTACCATTGCGGACTTGATAGAGAAACAGGAAGTTCTTGCTAAGACTCAAACAGATATGGCCGCAACTCAGAAGGAGGTACTCACTTTCCTCAAGACCTTGACTGAACGATTGCCGCAAGATTCACGTCAATCTTTGGAGCCAACAAGAAATGCCTTCAATTCACCCGACCGGCGTTTCCACTCGGACCCACATGAGTGAAGAAGCTCGTGTTGCTCCCGAATGTTCAAGAGAAAGGGACCGGACACCCAACTTCATCACACGTGAGGATCTAGAACGACTCCTTCAAAGCCGAGTTAAAGGAAATCGGCGGATGCACACCAACACCAACCTCCATACCCTCAAGATATGCAACGAATCCCTCTTCCAAGAGGTTATACCTTTCCCAGTTCTCCCTCTACGACCAGTCTGGTAATGCTCGTGAACATGTCTTTCGATTCTTGGAATCCTTGGGGAACATGAATACAATCATGTTCGCGCCCGAAAGAATTCTCGAAATCACTTACGGGAGGGCGTACACACAGTACAACAACATCGCGCCTAACAACATATCCAAGCGGAGCGAGATGGTCGGTGCTTTCTACGAAAGTATTTCTTCGTGTCCGAACAAATCACCTTTTGAGATCTAGGAAGAATTCTTCAGTGAACAACGAGCATCCTAACGACTTCGTCAAAGGTTCAACTCAAGCGCTTGGATTGTCATGACCCGAACGTCACCGAACGACAATTGGTGGAGTTGTGCATCAACGGGATGATACCCATATACAGCGCTCTGTTAGAGAATCTGGGCTTTCAAACGTTCTCTCGAACTCCATGAAGGCGCAAGCGTTCAAAACATAACTGCACCAACATTGCTAGAAAGAACCAGAGTCGTTCGAAGTGAAGATTCACGTGAAAGTCGAGGGAGCAGGCGCCTCACGAACAAGCAATACAACACTGGTCCTTTTGAGAGTGTAGTGGGCGGAGGATAGAAAAGGAAAGCTCCAGTGACGGAACAACAAACCAAGCGGACATCCCCGGCACACAAGACTTCGTCTCGAAAAGGAGAAGACAAAACTCCTGCACAAAACACTAAAGACATGGGTTTTCCTTTTCCCATGAATGAAGTGATAGAGCTCTTGGAAGCGTGGATCCAAGAGGACGCCCGTAAAGCCGCCCCTATCGACGTCCTCCAACCGAGGAAGAAATGGCAGATCCCGATATTGTTGCTACCACAGGTTCGTCCATCATTCAACCAAAGATTGCAACAGGTTGAAACAAATATTAAGGGAAAAGGTAGAGACAGGGGAACTCCAGCTTGGAAACGAAGGTGTTCATAGAGACCCTCTACCTATCGGGAACTTGCATGATTTACGGGGATTACATTCATGAGACCGTACAATCTATGATGGGGCACATATGTGAAATCTTGTACTTCTCCAAAGGAAAGCGTTAAGACATATTTGCGGCCCTCAACCACGTTGTGTCGTAGGCGTTTGTATCCATGAGCATCCAGAACCCGGTCTTTCTGAAGGACGTGAGCAATGGAAACTGGGACTCCTAACTTTGTCACTCGTTTGAGAGACGTTGAGTTCGATAACGCGTTGATTGATACGGCTCAATTTAACATCATTACCGTCAAGACCTTGAGAGCGGCAAAGATTTCAAAGCGAGAAGCTACTCGTCACCCGACTCGTGGTTAAAGATTCAGCGAGAGATCCCGAGAGATGCATATGGATACATCGATCTTGAAGTCAAATTGGGTGATGCCTCGACGCAAGCAAAGTTCTACATAGTCAAAGATCATCCCAACTACGACATGATCCTAGGACGTTCTTGGATGCATGACAACAAAGCAATACTAGGAGTCTGGTCCTCTGCCGGTTTCGATACCCGAAAGAATCTTCAACACGCCTTCTGGACCTCCCGATGGTCTGTCTATTACCGCACCAAAGAACTTACCAATGTGACACAACTTCCCGGAGAGAGCCTATCGAAGATACATTGAAAAGTTCCGATCTCAAGTAAGTCTCGCCACGCAACCTTCTTTACAACCTACCGCCCTCGTTCGACAAGTCCTGGGACTGACTCCAACCAATGAACCAACCCCGACTAAGAGATGTGAATGGGAAGCGGCCCTTTCAAACGTTTTATCAAGAGTGTAGAGGTTGTCTTGGTCAAAGACGATAAGACGAAGGTCCAAGTATTTGCACGTTCAAACCCGTTTGGGATTGGAGATCCGGTGACGAAGACGGCTACATTCAAAGTTGGGAGCATGACGGTGAAAATGACCACTCCACCTCGACTCACCCACCGAAAGGGAAGATGAACCGTACACAGTAGCGAGATGTTATCCTAGGCGGCTCTTTGCAAGCTCATCAACGCCGATAAACTAGAAGGCATAACAATTCACTCAAAATGGCTCAAGCCCTACCAGAACTTAAGACGATGTGCTACCACTTTCCGGATCCTCCACCCTTTGAAAAACATCTGTCTATTTTTTCCAGCGTGTTTCCTTTTACAATTTCATGTCATATTTGTAATTCCCCCGAGGAAAATGATTGCAATACTTGCATTCATAGTTAGGGTTTCAATTTTCAATTTCCAATTTAGTTGAAACACTATTTCCATCCGAGAACCTCTTTACTCACTTTGTTGATGGTGGTTTTTAAACAAGGGGGTAAAATCGTAAAACCTCATGACCTAGTGTTACACGCAACACATTAACTAAGAGCATTTAACTCAGTGTAAATAATTAATAGGGGTATTTTTCAAAATACCCAGATTAGGGTTTTCGACACGTAACCCTAATTCCAAAACCAAGCCGCACACCGCGCACCATGGCAACAATGCCAAACCAAGCCGCACACTACACACCATGGCAACAATGCCAAAGCCAAAGCGCACACTTTAGCGCACCATGGCAACAATGCCAAACCAAGCCGCACACTGCGCACCATGGCAACAATGCCAAACCAAGCCGCACACTGCGCACCATGGAAACAATGCCAAACCAAGCCGCACATGGCGCACCATGGAAACAATGCCAAACCAAGCCGCGCCATCAAGCACCATGGCAACAATGCCAAACCAAGCCGCTACACTGCGCACCATGGCAACAACGCCAAAACCAAGCCGCACACTGCGCACCATGTCAACAACGCCAAAACCAAGCCGCACATCAAAGCGCCCATGGCAACAATGCCAAACCAAGCCGCACACTGCGCACCATGGCAACAATGCCAAACCAAGCCGCACACTGCGCGCCCATGGCAACAATGCCAAACCAGCCGCACACGCTGGCACCATGGCAACAACGCCAAAACCAAGCCGCACACTCGCGCACCATGGCGGCGACGCCAAAACCAAACTACATATCGCACTCATTGGCAACCATGCCAAACTAAGCCGCTATGCCATTGGCACATGCCAAATATAGCGCCTAGGCTTGCAAAAACGTGCAACTAGGTCAACATGGCCGTGCGTGCCATTGGCACATGCCAACACGTACCACAAGCCATACTTCCAAAGCCGCTACGCCATCAAGCATGCCAAATATAGCGCCTAGGCTTGCAAAACGTGCAACTAGGTCAACATGGCCGTCGTGCCATTGGCACATGCCAACACGTACCACAAGCCATATTTCCAAGCCGCTATGCCATTGGCGCATGCCAAATGTAGCGCCCTAGGCTTACAAACCATGCAACCTAGGCCAAGTCGGCCACGCATGCCATTGGCACATGCCAACATGCTCATTGGTAGCTTTTCCTACCAAAGCCACGACCCTAACGGCCACGCATGCCATTGGCACATGCCAACATGCTCACAGCTTTTCCTACCAAGGCCACGGCCCTAACGACCACGCATGCCATTGGCACATGCCAACATGCTCATTTGGTAGCTTTTCTTACCAAGGCCAAGGCCCTAACGACCCACGCATGCCATTGGCACATGCCAACATGCTCGTGGTAGCTTTTCCTACCAAATCCACGGCCTTAACGGCCACGCATGCCATTGGCACATGCCAACATGCTCGCTGGTAGCTTTCCTACCAAGGCCACGGCCTAACATCCACGCATGCCATTGGCACATGCCAACATGCTCTGCCGGGTAGCTTTTTCTTACCAAGGCCACGGCCCTAACCGCCACGCATGCCATTGGCACATGCCAAACACACACGCTTGGTAGCCTAACTTGCAAACCGTGCAACCTACCACCAAGGCATTCCGCACATGCCAAACACACACGCTGGTAGCCTAACTTGCAAACCGTGCAACCTACCACCAAGGAATTCCGCACATGCCATTGGCACATGCTAAACACACACGCTGGGTAGCCTAACTTGCAAACCGCAACCTACCACCAAGGCATTCCGCACATGCCAAACACACACGCTTTTGGTAGCCTAACTTGCAAACCGTGCAACCTACCACCAAGGCATTCCGCACATGCCATTGGCACATGCCACACACGCCACTAGCACCTACGGCATTGCCACTTACACTCAACGTACAACCTACCACCAAGGCATTCCGCATGCCATTGGCACATGCCCGCGACGCCACTAGCAGCTCTGGCATTGCCACTTGCGCTCAGTACAACCGCAACAAGGGCATTCCGCACATGCCAATGGCACATGCCACACGCGCCACTAGCGGCGCCACTTGCACTCAAGGTGCAACCAACGAGATATCAACACAAAGCGGGGATGCTTTCCCGGGGTTTTGGTTTGGCGGTCCCAAACTTACGGCGTACACTACGCTCACATTAAGAAAGCGTGAAAAGGAATAAAGCGGTTAAATAAATGAGGAAATAATGGTGAAAACGTTTTCACCCATTAACACCATGCGGTTACCACCTCCTCCCATTATTTCACCCTTTACTCTCTTCCTTCATGAGGCCGAGGGTGCGTTTCAATCTCGACTTGTATAAATAGGTCTTACCTATTTCCACCGGACAACAAGTCTCGGTCGGGGAGAAATATACTACACTCTTAGAAAGGCGGCTTTGCAAGCTCTTCCAAAAGCTTTCATCTCTTGCAAGCTTCCCAAGCTTTCACTTTACGATACAAGTCGAGATACTACTCTCCCAGAGTGTTCTGGTCTCAACACCTTTCTTGGCTTCCCTCCCCCAAATCAACCCCTCTCTTCCACTTTGTGACCGAAGCAAGTCTGGAACGGCCATTTCTTGGTTTAAGACGGACTTGTACAGATTGATCTCTCGAATCTATAAAGTGCTCACGTGCGGCACAATTGTTTAGGGTTTGAACCGAGTTTCTCACTCACCTACCGATTTCCCTGAGGAAATCGGCGAGAAACGATTTTACCCATAAGCAATTGGCGACCACACGCGGGAGGATTGATCATCGGCTACAATGTCGGGCTATCGATCTCGTTCTTCAACCCGGATGTCAAGATGGTAGGGGAAGGCGACTCGATCGATTCAACTACCAGATTTACCGGTTACCGGTTGCAAAAACTACACGAAAAACCGGGGACTCGTTGAAGATGCTACCGCGATTGGGGACTTGCGACTCGGTCAGGTTCAACCGCGGTTTCCGGTTATCGAGTTGTTAAAACTATACCCGAAAAACTGGGGACTCGCTGAATACGCTACCGAGCAATTGGGGACTAACACGGCGATGCTACCCCGGAAACCGCCTTTTTACATGAAGAGGGGCATGTTCGCAAAAACCTATGAAGTGAGTAAATTCGGACTACACAAGATATACGATTTGTTTTAGGTTCTTAGTAAAACCATTATACTACCGAGTATTGTGCCTATTGCTAGCACACACTTTCATAAAGCAATATTCCTTTCACAAAATATAATCAGAGTCATATTATCAAAACCATTCATCCCAGAAATAATCCAATATCTCAAAAGCTACCCGGCCGCCTATCAAAGGTCAAGCCTTGAACCCGGACATCCAATATGTCTTTCAAAAAAAAAAAAAAGAACCTAAATGAAAGTTTAGCGAGAGAAACGTTCAAGGAAAATTATCCAACGAAAGTCTGCTCTTCTTGGAGAAAGTCAACTTTGCATCTTCAAGAGCCGCTCTCTTCATAGTCAACATCTTGGAAAGTTCTTCGAGTTCCACCTCCACGTCGTGCAATCTCCTCAGCGGAAAGGCTTTCCAGTTCCGCATCTTTCAACTTTTGGATCTCGAGCAAGGCCTTGACAAACCACGAAGTGTTGAACTCCTTTTCTACACACACGTCGCGATGGTGCTCCCGAGTCGGCAATAACGTCTTGAACGGTGTGACCAATCACCTCACGCATATCCTCGATGGAAGATAAAGCCTCTTCCACACGCTTAACCGATCTGGTCGACTAGTGACTTTCTTGGTTGTGGCCATATGTCCATATTTCTCCCGATTATGGTGTACAACGCCTCGTGCTTAGCCTAAGACGTCAAGCCGCCAACCAGCCACATGACTGGATAAGGAACCAAGTACGGAGGATCAAAAATGGCGCTTTGCACAGGCCTCCGCGACTCGCAAAGGGTCTTCCTCCATGTCTCGACAACAACCATCGAGAATCATCCGCCGTTTGAGCCACATCTCATGCCCTGAGTTTTGGCTAACGCCCATCTCCAAGTCACCAGCGGTGGTCACCAAAGGCAAGTTTTTCGTGTGCCTCCACCCCGAATCATCCTCGAATCGGATTCCTCCTGCGAACTCGAGTTAGACATTTTTCAAAAAGAAGAAACAGAAGAAGAGAGAAAAGAAGCGCGAAACTCACAGAACCACTTCCCGAAAAAGAACCCAAGTCTTGCGGAGGAATCACTTTCACTCGTCGAACTTTCTTCTTTCTCGACTCATCACCGCTATGAGAAGGCTCGGTCTACGCAATTCTTTGAAGAAATTGCCGTCTCCTGCAACGTCAAGGGCAGTGAAAGCATTAACACTACCGAAGCCCTAGAAGAAACAAGACACATGTTTTTAAAGAAATTCACGCGTTTTGAGGCAAAACCAATGAAGAAGCGACACATACCTCGTTATTGGAAGAATCGAAAGACACGAGAGGCTGTGGGAGGATCTTTTGAAACCGTCCAGGAACCCGCCGAGCTGATTCTTCGTTCTCCTTTCCTTGGCACTGGGACTTTCCGAGTTGCTAGGCAACTTTCGCTTTAGATCTCTCAACATTGGATACTTCTTCAAAACTGGCAGGAAGGTTTACAACGAACGTTCTCCACCACGTTATTCACAAAAGCTTGGATCATAATAAACTCGTCATACGAGAACTCATTATAGCCAAAGGTCGTCTAAGTTACTCTTCCCATTTGTAAGAAGGGAAGGCGGGTACCGACTCGAGGGCAGCGGCATTGAGGGCGGAACGCAATGAATCCTTAGGAAGCACCTTGGTAAGCAAGAGGTACCCCTTGATCGAAACCCATGTGACGAAAGCAAAGACGGTCAATATTGTAAGCACTATCTGGAAAGACCCCATGAAGAAAGATGGCATATAACAGGGCAAGCGACTTTGAATGAACAATTTTTCACCAACGCTCAAATCGCCATCGGAAGACAAAGACATGAGGCGGAGCGAAGCAAAAGTGTCAATTTGAGTCATCGACCTATGGGCCCAAGCTCCCATGGGCGAAAATTGATTTCATACGACTTATCAAGAAGACTAACCAAGCTCACGCCAACTCTTGGACGCCTTGTTCACCCATCGAAGAATTCGAGAGCGCCCAACTTCATGGGGAATCGAAGGCATCGGTTTGAGCATACTTCTCAAAGTGCTCCCATAGCAGACTTGCGAGAAAAGCAACGTGCACATATGAATTCACTTTCATGAAACCATTCGAAACTTCGCATGTTACGCAACCAGGTGATCCGGATGCACATACAGGGAACCGAGGAATAGCTTGCCAATGGGAAGAACTTCACCTTTTGCCAACTTCACAAAGCCAATCACTAGCAACTCTGGTCTATCTCCTTCTTACCAGAACCATCGTCAAAAATGTCTCTAGACAACCGAGAGAGCCAAAAAGTGCTGCAACGTGAAGATCATCACAGCACCTGCTTCAGTTCCACTCGTCCGGAAACCATTGAGATATCCACCAGCTGTAAAGGCACCTTTCATCCTCTTCCGGACAGAATCCTTCGACTTCGCGGTGGAGTCTTTTCGAGCGAAATCTTCCAACTTAGCGGCAAGGTCATCCCGTCTTCCCCTCACTTTCGAGATAATTGGATTTTAAGATTCCCGATTCTGGGAAGATTCGGCAAGAGAGCAACACTCTCCAAGGAGAAAGTTATCTCACCCCATCTACATATGATCGTATGGGTGTCCAGAACACCATCTGGAGATGAAAGCAACCAAGCCCGAGATATCCTTCCTAATGGAGATTTCTTCAAGCTCCGACCGGCATCAATAATCTGCGCTCGCGTCAAGTTGGTATTTATATGCTCCTTACTCACCATGAACTCAACCCATCTATCAAAAGAACGCAATGGGCTTTGGCACATCCTCGAAATCAATATTGGAAGAGGAATATACCCTTTATGAAGACAGAACCGTATGGTGTTCTCTCAGGCGAACCCGAACGTGTCTTCTTTTCATCTTCACCACCGGTTAACAAAATTGGCACGAAACCTGGTGATTTTTCCGAAAGAGACAAGTTTTTTGGCAAAAAACTCATCATCCGTGTTTGGTTTGGAATTATGGACATCCTTTGATGAAGCGAAATTTTGTTCATGTAACATCTTGTCGGATCTCTTAATAACAACTTAGCAACAAGATACCTGCACACACAAAAAAAACACAAAATTATCTCCCTGACACATAACCGCGCCCAACAAAAGGAAAACCCGAAATAAAATAAACAAAAAGAGGAGGGCGTATTCTCTACGGGTTCAAGACTATATATGCAGTATTTTCTTCGGGTTCAAGACTATATACGCAGTATTTTCTTCGAGTTCAAGACTATATATGCGGTATTTTCTTCGGGTTCAAGACTATATACGCGGTATTTTCTACGGGTTCAAGACTATATACGCGGTATTTTCTTGAGTTCAAGACTATATACGCAGTATTTTCTTCGGGTTCAAGACTATATACGCGGTATTTTATACGGGTTCAAGTGTGTCTACAGTATCCTTCTTCGGGTTCAAAATTATATATGGAGCATTTTTATACGGGCTCAAGTGCGTCTGCAGTAACCTTCTTCGGGTTCAAAATAATATATGGAGCACTTTCCTACGGGTTCGAATAATATATGCAGTATTTCCCTTGGTTGCATACATACAATATTTTCTACAAGAGACGCCAGAAATTATATGCGCAGAAAACGCCCGGGGTTTACACCTACATAAAAGGAAATCTTGGAAGACATACACGAAGTGGTTCTTCTTTATGACTCCATTTGGTAGGAAAGGATGAAAAGATGAAAGTGCAAGATGGGAGAAAGGGACTTTATATACATAGGCGTGAGGATTCCAAATAGGAAGGATTTCCTTTTACCAAAATCGTGCGTGTAAGAAGCGGGCCCACAAGGGCGCCCAACCTCCCAATGTCGCCCAAGTTGCACCGACCCCACCAATCGCACCGACTTCCCAATAACCGCCCAAGCCATGCCTGCAAGCACGCACACCTTGCGCAGGTCCCACCCGCCTAGCACGCTCGGTTTCCCAAGTCACGCCCACAAGCGCACGCCTTCCACACTCCTGCACCGGTCCCACCAGCCTAACACACTCGGTTCAGACTCACGCCAACTTCCCAACGTCGCCCAAGTTGCACATGGCCCCACCAATGTGCTAGCCTCCGATGTGCAAAACTACCGGAGGCAAGGGTTCCAAATCCTATTTATAAAAGGTCGAGACAAGCCTCCTCAATTCTCTTTTACGGTTTCTTTGTTGATATTTCGTCACCATCTTATGCTTACCTCGCAACAAAGCCCCTGTTCCGAGCTAGCGGGGACTTAATGTTGATGGTGGTTTTTAAACAAGGGGTAAAATCGTAAAACCCCATGACCTAGTGTTACCAACACATTAACTAAGAGCATTTAACTCAGGTGTAAATAATTAATAGGGGTATTTTTTCAAAATACTGATTAGGCTTTCGACCGCGAGAACCCTAATTCCAAAACCAAGCCGCACACTGCACCATGGCAACAATGCCAAACCAAGCCAGCATTAATCGCACACCATGGCAACAATGCCAAGCCAAGCCGCACACTTCGCACCATGGCAACAATGCCAAACCAAGCCGCACATCGCGGACCATGGCAACAATGCCAAACCAAGCGCACATCGCGCACCATGGAAACAATGCCAAACCAAGCCGCACATCAGCGCACCATGGCAACAATGCCAAACCAAGCCGCACACTGCGCACCATGGCAACAATGCCAAACCAAAAGCCGCACATCTGCGCACCATGGCAACAATGCCAAACCAAGCCGCTGCACTGCGCACCATGGCAACAATGCCAAACCAAGCCGCATGACACTTGCGCACCATGGCAACAATGCCAAACCAAGCCGCACACTGCGCACCATGGCAACAACGCCAAAACCAAGCCGCACATCACGCACCATGGCGTGACGCCAAAACCAAACTACATATCGCACTCATTGGCAACCATGCCAAACTAAGCCGCTATGCCATTGGCACATGCCAAATATAGCGCCCCTAGGCTTGCAAAACGTGCAACTAGGTCAACATGGCCGTACGTGCCATTGGCACATGCCAACACGTACCACAAGCCATACTTCCAAGCCGCTTTATGCCATTGGCGCATGCCAAATATAGCGCCCAGGCTTGCAAAAACGTGCAACCCAGGGTCAACATGGCCGTCACGTGCCATTGGCACATGCCAACACGTACCACAAGCCATATTTCCAAGCCGCTATGCCATTGGCGCATGCCAAATGTAGCGCCCTAGGCTTACAAACCATGCAACCTAGGCCAAGTCGGCCCACGCATGCCATTGGCACATGCCAACATGCTCGCCGGTAGCTTTTCCTACCAAAGCCACGGCCCTAACGGCCACGCATGCCATTGGCACATGCCAACATGCTCACCGGTAGCTTTTCCTACCAAGGCCACGGCCCTAACAGCCACGCATGCCATTGGCACATGCCAACATGCTCATCGATAGCTTTTCTTACCAAGGCCACGGCCTAACATACGCATGCCATTGGCACATGCCAACATGCTCATTGGTAGCTTTTCCTACCAAAGCCACGGCCCTAACGGCCACGCATGCCATTGGCACATGCCAACATGCTGTTTGGTAGCTTTTTCCTACCAAGGCCACGTATTTAATAATGACGCGCATGCCATTGGCACATGCCAACATGCTCACCGTAGCTTTTCTTACTAAGGCCACGCCCTAACGGCCACGCATGCCATTGGCACATGCCAAACACACACGCCGTGGTAGCCTAACTTGCAAACCGTAACCTACCACCAAGGCATTCCGACATGCCATTGGCACATGCAAACACACACGCTTGGTAGCCTAACTTGCAAACCGTGCAACCTACCACCAAGGCATTCCGCACATGCCATTGGCACATGCCACACGCCACTAGCAACTCTCCGCATTGCCACTTACACTCAACGTACAACCTACCACCAAGGCATTCCGCATGCCATTGGCACATACCACGACGCCACTAGCAGCTACGGCATTGCCACTTGCGCTCAAGTACAACCCAACAAGGGCATTCCGCACATGCCAATGGCACATGCCACACGCGCCACTAGCGGCGCCACTTGCACTCGCGGTGCAACCAACGAGATATCAACACAAACTGGGGGATGCTTTCCGGGGTTTTGGTTTGGCGGTCCGGCTTGCGGCGTACACTACGCTCACATTAAGAAAGCGTGAAAAGGAATAAAGCGGTCAAATAAATGAGGAAATAATGGTGAAAACGTTTTCACCAATTAACACCATGAGGTTACCACCTCCTCCCATTATTTCACCCTTTACTCTCTTTCTTCATGAGGCCAGGTGCGTTCAATCTCGACTTGTATAAATAGGTCTTACCTATTTCCACCAGACAACAAGTCTCGGTCGGAGAAATATACTACACTCTTAGAAAGGCGACTTTGCAAGCTCTTCCAAAGCTTTCATCTCTTGCAAGCTTCCCAAGCTTTCACTTTACGATACAAGTCGAGATACTACTCTCCCAGTATTCCTGTCTCAACACCTTTCTTGGCTTCCCTCCCCAAATCAACCCTCTCTCTTCCACTTTGTGACCAGAAGCAAGTCCAGGAACGCCATTTCTTGGTTTAGGCCGGACTTGTACGGTTGATCTCTCGAATCTATAAAGTGCTCACGTGCAGCACATTTGTTTAGGGTTTGAACCAGTTTCTCACTCACCTCACAAGATTTACTAGAAATCGCAAACGATTTTTACCCATAAACACTCACACAAAGTCCTGAGTCAGCCTAAATCAATCCACTGGAGCAAGAAAGAAACCCAAGCAAACATCTCAGGGAAGAAGGAAATAGAACATGTGCACAAAAGGAAAATGATTTGAGACATCACACTTGACAAAGTCGGAAGATCTTGCATCAGAACACAGTCCGTAAGTATTCCATTGTGGCATTACTTCTTTTATCACAAAGAATTACGAGTAAAGGCACACCCTTGAGCCCGAGAAGATTGATTGCGATCTTGGCAAAGGGTTATAAAAATAAAAACTTTATTCAAACAATCAAATGGAAGAAAAACCTTGAACCCGCCGCCACCGAGTACAAGGAAGATGTTCGAGTGTACAAAATATACTTGGAAAAGAAGAAAAAAGAAAAGAGGTTTTAGTCGCCAAGAGGGTCGACCTCGCATGCGGCCGCCGTTGGGTTCTTCTCCATCACCTGTTGATGCTCCCCTATCCGGATCTCCTTGACTTCCGCACGGGCATCTCGCGCCATCGCGCTCCATCCCAACATCATCAACGGAGTATCAAAAGGCACATCAATATTAGGGGCCCGCAGATTGCTTTCAAATGTTCAAGGTTCGTCAGTATCGGAATCAAGAATTATCACGCCGTCTGGACCGGGTAATCACACTTGCCTTCATTCGGAGGTCGTTCATGCTCAACTCTCCGCCTTTTAACCTCGCCGCAAATCTCTCTCGCCCTTGCGCTTACTAGTGTCCGTTACGTTTCCTCGCGCCTCCACCGCTCCTCTATGTCAATCGCGGCTGAAAGTGCACGTCAGGACTTCGCGAAGCGAAGATCGATCTTAGCCATTACATCTTCGTGTGCACGGTTTTCGGGCTTGTCAACTTCGAAACTTCTTTCTGCAGGGAAGCAACGGAATGATCGTCACCGCTTCCATGATAAAGCTGCAAAGGAGGAGGTTATGAGCGCACAAAAAAAAAAAAAAATCAAATCAATCGATCACCAATCGGAAGATCGAACAATACCCGAGATGTAGAATAAACGACCGCGAGAGATGATTATTTATAATCTCACAAGTCGGCAAATCCCGGGAGGAAAAGAAGTCTTTACTTGCCACCTATGAAGGCCGCTAATTCGGGATAACAATCAACGAGGCTTATCGATATACCTAAGGGAAGACGTGTATGATAAAGAAGTACACATGAAGAAGGGACCGAGAGCTCGGATATATGCAAGAGGAACCAAAGCGACTCACTGCACCAAGTCCTGTTTCCTTTCGCATCCTTAATCGTAACCAACTAGTTCCAGTGGCAACGCCCGACGATGTGAAACTATCCGGGTAAATATGTATTCACTTTAGCTTGGTCATTTCGGTATATAAATATGCCACCATCTCATGCCTACCCCACAATAGTGTAACCTTTATGTGCTAGGCGGGGACTTAATGTTGATGGTGGGTTTTCATTTGAGGTTAAAATTGTAAAAACCTAAAAAATTGTGCGGCGACACTTGTAAAAGATAAAGCCATTTATAAGTGTTGGATACTCCTCACTTAATTCACCAAGAATGGAGCATGTGGCAACAATCCCATTACGTGAATACATGAAATTCCTCGGGTTGGAGCATGTGGCAACAATCCCTTCCTGTGAATTTCATATCGGCCTTGTATTTCCGATTCATTATCGGTGTGGCATGACGACTGAGTACGGAACCTCCAAGCACTATAATGAAACCATGTACGAAATACCCGTACAGTGACTCTCGGTGTGTTATACTAGCCCGATTGAGCCCCTCTCGGTGTGTTATACTAGCCTGATTGAGCATCCTGACTGATCGTATCGGTCCCAGGATATGATTCGATCGCGATCATCCAACTCCATAAGCATGATTGGATGACCCCGGATCAATTCCATCACCCCCAAGCAGTATGGAAAACCCACATAGACCCCGCATGGTCGGTCATTGGCCTAGCTTGCCAAGAAACCGTTCATACCAAGCATTATGGACTTTAAAACCTAAATTAGGGTTTGCGGCATATTACATGTGTTGCAAGCGGTCTCAACCATCCATCTTCGCGGGTATAGATGGAGGGTGTAGATGTAGATTCAAAGGGCCCAGAGCATGTCAACACGATCACCGTGGGCCCGCCACACACTTGACCAATCGGTCAAAACCAACCATGTTTGGTCGTGACAAAATTGTCGCCCAAACAAGATATGCTCGACTTTGAAATCCAAAATTAGGGTTTTGAGCATCATGAGCGTCCATCTTCTCCGACACGAATGGGGGTCCCAGTTAGATTAAACAGTCCGGTCATACCAAGATGACCACTGGCCCATATACCTCCTCATGTGTTCGGCCAAGGCATATCATGCCTGGTTAATCCAAAACGTGCGCCCAAACTAGCGTGGCCACGCCTCCCAAACCACAAACCCATCTCGACCGCTCAACTTCACGGACGATTTGGGTGGCTCTCGGATCACGTTTAATGGGATATTCGGGTATAGGCGTGAACACCAGCCTACCATCTTCACGTCAAACCAATCGGCCAAGACCGGCCAAGTTAGGTCGTCTTGGAACGCGTCTTGGAAAAGAGCATGGTGCGCGGCCTTTGCGGCATCAAATTCCTATTGCAAAATGGATCTCAACCACTCCTATTTACTGGTCAAATTGAGTGGCCTAGATCGCACCTTCATGGGACAAAGAGACATGGACGTGTACACCGGCATGCTATCTACATGCACGCCGGGCCGGTCCTCTCCAAATCCTTCCCATGCTTGGTTTCGACCAAGGCGAAGAGTGATGCTTGCGCGCCTCTTCAAAACCCTAATTTCATTAATGGTCGCAGATGAGTGTCTCAAAGATCATCTCATCCGTCCAACTTCACCAACTTGGTTATACAACCCTGGTCAGGAGTTAATTGGTCAGTGAGGCGTCATTACCCATCACTTTACCACACCATGATGCAGTACCTGCATAAAATACACACGATACTTCACAAGTATCGACTTCCTGAATAACGCAGTTATTCAATTCAGCATTACATGCTATCTTTCGTGGATCCACAATCCACACATTCCAGACATCAATCATGTCACAAACCTGGGGATACATACCGGGGTATTGGTCTCACGGTTTACGGCGTGCGAACGTGCAACGCGCCATCACAAGAACGTGTTATGAAGTCATGGACGATTAGAGATGAACATGAGAAGTGGGCAAGGCTGGTCGTGTATCACCAACACACAACTCCACTACTCCATCACTCCACTTCCTCCACTTCCCACGAGAGACGTGAATAAGACTCAGTGACTTGTATAAATAGGTTCTCCGCCCTATTTCAAAGGACAACGGAGGAAAACAACAAGAAAATACCCGCAGCCTGCTTACACCAATCGTAAGCTTGTTCACTTTCTGCTGCAAGTCACAAGCAAGTCTACACCTTCACAATCTCAACACCTTCTTCGCTTCCCTCCCTAAGATCAACCCCATCTCCTTCACTTTGTGACCGAAACAAGTCCGAACGGCCATTTCTTGGTTTAAGCCGGACTTGCACACATTGATCTCTCGAATCTACAATCACTTACCAAGCGATGCATTTGTTTAAGGTTTAAATTCATTCCTCATCCACACCCCAAATTACCAAATTACGCAGAGTAGTTTTCACCCATAAACAGAGTCAAC